>CAUYPK010154871.1:0-25532 GCA_963574355.1 Loris lydekkerianus | reverse complement strand
AGCCACATACATCGAGGCTGGCAGGTTCAAACCCGGCCTAGGACAGCTGAACAACAATGACAACTACAACAAAAACAATAGCCGGGCATTGTGGAGGGCACCTGTAGTCCCAGCTATTTGGGAGGCTGAGGCAAGAGAATCACTTAAGCCCAAGAGTTGGAGGTTGCTGTGAGCTGTAACACTACAGCAATACCAAGGGCAACATGGTAAAACTCTGTCTCAAAAAAAAAAAAGAAAGAAAGAAAGAAATGAACCATTGCATTATGCATAATAGGTGAGGTCCCACCAAGTGCCCTCCCTCCCACGACCTCCACTCTCCCCTCACCCTCCTTCTTTCTGGACTATAGTTGTGTTTTTTCATTCACATGGATGTGTAGATGATGATATATTGGTCTCATAATAGTATTGAGTACATTGGGTACTTTGTTTTCCCCATTTTTATAAATCCTCCCTTCTGCCCCTCCCCATCATCTGGGGAGCTTTTAAAAATACTTCAGTTCTTAATATAAGCACCTGCAGAAGCAAGCTGATATTGAGACCCCAAATTAAAATATATTGGAGTCTCAAAAGGGAGGAATAAGAGAGGATACCTGAGAAGAGTGAGGTCTAGGAGAACAGGTCTTCTCAAGGAGACCAGGAGGATACACCTGGGGGGGTTCTCTCCATGGTGACTCAGCTCTTGGGAATTTGTAAACTTAACTTCCTGGAACTTGGAAATTTCCAAGTCCCATGAAATCCTGTAGTTCTATAGGGGCTGGAATAGCATCTCCCACTTGATTCATACTGGCCAACGAGAAGGGTACCTGTGGGCTGGAACTTTTTGACTGTTGATAAAAAGGGAAAGATCAAGCCAATCAGGGAGCACGGCCATATGGAATTCTTCTAAGCTCCTGGCCAATAAATAAAGCCCTTCCTCTTATTAAAAAAGATAAATAAATAAATACTTCAGATGCCCAGCATCGATCCTACATATTCAGGTCTGTAGCCCCAGGGTAGTAGGTCAGGCCAAGCATCAGGATTTTTTAAAGCCCCCCTCCAGTATTCCTGGGGTGGTTCTAATGGGTAGGCAAGCTGAGAATCACTGTATTACACAATCCTACTAATTTCTGCCTCTGTGAACCTTCTCTAGTGGTCTTCAAACGTAATTAGCAGAGTCACCTCAGAGCTTTAAAAACATACACACAGAGAAACTCCACTGGCTAAAGTTCACCATTCAACAGGCCAAGGGGAAGGGCAGAAATTTTATATTTTTAACAACCCAATGAAGATCTGGAGTAGGAGACAGACTTTTCATATATTCCCTATATATTTTTTTTTTACTTTTTGAATTTTATGATTCTCTTTAAAAAGTAGTTAACTTCTTTAGCAGACAATAAATTTTAATTATTAAATTGACCACAACACACATTTAAAATAAAAATCTCATGATGGAGGTAATAACCAGTGCACCGAGGCAAGAAAAAGAAATATGAGCATTGAAAAGGACGAAACTAAATTTGTCACTATTCACGAATGGTATGAGTGTGGGGTTAGAAAGTTGAAAAGAATACACAGAGTGATTATTAGAATTAATAAGAATTAAAATGAGCAAAATTGCTACATAAATATACTACAAACAATTGTAGTATATATGGCAGCAATAAACATCAGAAAATACATTTTTTAAAGGATGACACTTGTAATTGCTGTTCAAAATCAACTACCCAGGAATAAATCTAACAGAAGAGGTGAGAGACCTTTATTGGAATAAACTATAAACACCTCACTGAAATTAAAGAAGACTTAAATAAGTCTCAAAAAAAAATCCTAATAAATTGTTTCATTTGTTTATGTTTGTGGAACTTGACAAATTGATTTCCAAACTTTGTAAGGAAAGGCACAAGGCCAAGATCAAGACACATCTGAAGAACAACAATGTAGGAGGACCTACTCTAACTGACATCAGAATTTACTATAAAGCTCTAGTGATTAACACTTTATGACTAGCACAAGACCCATGTGTGGAACAGAATAGAAAGCCTGGAAATAGACCCAGACCTGGATTCTTGACTTATGACAAATGTGGCACTTCAAGGGGGAAGGGAGAAAGATTCTCAATACATAAATATCATTCTTAATAAATGCTGTTATAGTTGGCTAGATAGAGGGAAATTAAAGCAGACTATCTCTCACCCCATTCACAAAAATCAGTCCCATGTAGGCTGTCAAAATGTGAAAAGCAAAACAATACAGCTTTCAGAAGACTAAATAGAAAAATACCTTTATGACCTTGAGATAAAAAAAATATTAAACAACACAAGGAAACAATAAACTATAAATGAAAAGACTGATTTAACAAAGAACTTTTAGGCCAGGTGTGGTGGCTCACTCCTGTAATCCTAGCACTCTGGGAGGGCAAAGAGGATGGATCACCTGAGCTCAAGAGTTCGAGACTAGCCTGAGCAAGAGAGAGATCCTCTGTACCGAAAATAGAAAAACTAGCCAGGCATTATGGTGGGTGCTTGTAGTCTCAGCTATTTGGCAGGCAGAAGATTGCTTGAGCCCAAGAGTTTGAGGTTGCTGTGAGCTATGAGGACACCGTGACACTCTACCCAGGGGGACAGAGTGAGACTCTGTCTCAAGAAAAAAAAAAAAAAAAAGAAGAAGAAGAACAACTTTTAAGTTCATCAAAAGATGCCATTAAAAGAGCAAAAAGGCAAGCCACAGAGTAGAAGAAAGTATTTGCGGCATATGACTAACAAACGACTTACAACCAGCTCCTTCAAGTCAGAAAGACAGAAAGACAGAAAGAAGAACCCACTAGAAAATGGGCAAATGCTTATACGCACCAGCATATGTAAACAATGTTCACAGCAATATTGTCCATAGTATCTCCTACAGAAACAACCCAAACATCCATCTATAATAACACTGATAAATAAATTGTGGTGGAGTCATATAATAGTGTACTAAACAATAAAAAAATGAACAAACTTCATCTACATGCAATAACATGGACAAATCTTAATACTGACTAAAAGAAATCAGACTGAAAGAATAAATTCTGGGTAATTCAATTCATACAAAGTCTTTTGTTTTTTTTTTTGTTTGTTTTTTTTTTGACAGAGTCTCCTCTGCTGCCCTGGATAGAGTGCAGTTGCATCATCACAGCTCACAAAAACCTCAAACTCTTGGCTTGAGCAGTCCTCCTGCCTCAGTCTCCCAAGTAGCTGGGACTCCAGGTGCAAACCATTATGCTCGGCTATTTTTCTCTATTTTTAATAGAGACTGGATCTTGCTCTCGCTCAGGCTGGTCTTCAACTCCTGAGCTCAATTAAAAAAAAAAAAAGTATCTTTCCGCTTCAGCCTCCCAAAGTGCTAATATTACAGTCATGATCCACCATGCCTGGCCTAAAAAGTCTTTTTTTTTTTTTTTAAATTAAATCATAACTGTATACATGAATGCATTTATGTGGTACAATGTGCTGATTTTATATACAATTTGGAATAGATTACACCATTTAGAGATGCAGGCATAGCTGGAAAAACTGTAAAGAAGAACAAGACAGAGAAGTCAAGGTAGTGCTTTTAGGGGTGCAAAGAGAAGTCCTGATTGGGAAGGGGCATATGGGCAGTTTCTGAAGTCATGGCAATGTTTTATTTCCTGACCTAAGAAGGGTTACTTAAGTATCCCTTCACAATTATTTTTTTAAGGGAGCACACGCTGTATGCACTTTTCCACTGTGTATATTTCACAATTTAAAATGGTTTTCAAACGTATGATTTGAGAACCGCTGCTGTGATCTAATTATCAGAGCAACCAAACCAGAATATATCATTTCCCTGTAACGTGAGTCCTATGAATGATTTTTATATGTTATTTGATGGTGGCAATGATGAAGATGATTGATGAATGTGTGCCTGCAAGTAATATGCAAAACTATTTTTTCTTGAGAATTTCACAGTTGGACCTATTGTTCATTTGAGAATGTAACCCATCTAAAATAAAGATATAACTGGCTGATTAATTGCAATAAATACTGACATTCAGTGATCAGATGAATGAAACACACACAAAAGGACACAGCAATCTCTTAGCAAGAGCTATGATTAAAATGCCCCTGACTGGGTGGCAGCAAACAAAACGTGGCCACAGATGCTGCATAATTATTGCTTTGAAACAGTTCAAGGTTCAGATGCTTAGAATATATCACTTTTCAATACTCAATTCATTTCTATATTTAGGGCTACTCTGTTACTCTGCATGGGCTGTGTAAAGTGACTGGGAGGAGATAGAATCTATTTCTCTTGCTATATTTCCTGTTTGTGCCACAATTTACTTGATATATTAATAGGTGGTCATTATGATTTGCTCCATTTTACTGTTGAGCAAATCAAAACTCAGACAGGTTAAGTAACTTGCCCAAGGTCACACAGCTAGCTGGAAATAGAAGGGCCTTGGGATATGAAACCAGATCTGACTTCAAGGCTCACCTTCCTTTTCTATTCTATTTCATAGCGGTGACTATGTTTCTTCATCTCAAACAGACATCACCCATGTAGATGCACACACGCACACACATTTGTCCCTTTCTCACTGTCTTTCTCTATGAGAGAGAGAGAAAGAGAGAGAAAGAGACTAGAATTCTTCTCCCTTTTATTTGCCACTTTAGGTAACAATTTCAGAAAACACTTCTTCAAAAAAAAAAAAAAAAAAAAAGGAAAAAGAAAAGAAAACACTTCGTCAGGGAAGCATTTATACCTCAGAACAGGGCCAGATTTTCTCACAACAAAGTATTTTATATTGTTACAGTGATGGAGTAAACAATAGTAATAATAAATGCTTTCAGTTAGATGTCAAGTTGGATAAAATGTTTGGCTTGTCTGGAAATAGCTATCTTTCCCCACCAGTTACATCCTTGTATTGTGTTCTTTTGCTATCAGATTAAAGCAAAGAGGGAATAATAAGGAAGGGAGAAAAGAGGGAGGGAGGGAGAGAGAAGGAGGGAATGAAGGAAGGAGGGAGGGAGAAAGAGAATGAGAATGAACTGACTCCTTAATACCCAGCTACTTGAGCAGGTAAAACTAGGATAAATATAAAATTTCTTGTTTCAATTGACAAAGAGGTCACTGGGCCATTCGGTAACTGGTTCAAATATCAAACATTCTTGCTTCACATCTCAAAATATCCTTGTCACCCCAAAGGTGCTGCCCTACAGCATCTGCTGTAGTGGTGGCCCCCAATAGCTAGGGTCCCCATACCAGGTAAATAGGGAGGATTTTCAGCTCTTACAGATAAAGGGGCAGAGATCTCAGGTGTTGGAGTTAGGGGGTAACTTTCCTCAGCAGGGGACTCCCAATCCCGCAAGAAAGACCTGGAGACTGAAAAGGTCCTCATTAACACACCTTCTAACTATTCTGTTTGTTCTTTCCACCCTTTTCCCTGTGGAACTTAAAATCTGCTCCTAATTTTCTTCCTAGAACCAGAATATATTAATGCACACTCCAATTTGTCTTTCTACCCATACAGCAGCATGGGAGGATTTCATTCTAGCAACTTGCACAAGTGGTACGTATGTCTAGTTTCATGACTCAGTGTATTGTTTGGGACTATCTTTTCTCTTACACTCTCTCCCCCAGACACACAGAAGGGTAATTAGAGAACCTAATGATATTCCTAACAACAATAAAACGAGAAAAACACTAAAGAGAGGTGGAAACAGGAGCTATCTCAAGACTGTAACAACTCAATTGAAAGCTTGTGTATGAAATAGCTTTTGTCAATATCTGTCAAACCCTGTTGGAAGGGGAACTACATGTTTTTGACCAAGGGCTTCAGTTTTAAGAGCCTCAAGATCAAAAATGCTTTCTAGATTTGCCAGGTTTCTTATCACCACAAACCAGTGAGACTCCAGCCATAACTTAGCAGCCTATACAATAGCCACTCCACGCAAAGGTGAATTTTTGTTTTGAAGTCATACTTAAAAACAGGGGAGGGGGCAGGATAAGGGAAATAATGGCTTTTAAACTCAGAGTGAACCAAATAGAAGGGGGTCTTATCCTCCTGTTTATTTCTTGGACCAAATTGTGAACCCTTCTTCCAAGCCCCCCTTGAGATCAGGGACAAACAAGATGAAAGGGAGAAAGCAGAGGAAGAGGAACAAAAGAACTTAAACCTCAGGATCCTTCAGCCCTCAGAGAAAACACAAACAGGATGAGGTTCTATGTTTCATTTCCCGTCTCTGGATGTTAGGGGGAGTGTTAAGTAGGATAAATGCAACAAAGACCTGCTCTCTGAGCAAGTAAAAGCAAGTCTCTGCTGTAGCTCCCACCATGGGCATAAAGCCAGGGTGGTGGCCCATTTCTATATGTTGCAAAAGGGTTTATCTCCTACCTTGGCTTTGACATGACCCACCTGCCACTCTGTTGTGAGGGTGTAGGGGAAACAGCGAAAGGGAATTGCAATATAGCCCCTCCCACCCTATCCCAAACAAAGCTCTGTTGGTACACAAAGGCTTGCTTTGAGTGAGTCTACATTCCATCTCCTGAACCATTCCTATATTAGGTCTGCTCAAGCTTATGAGCAAATCTGATAACTATATATTTTTTTAAAGATAAATTAAAAATCTACATTTCATTCATCTGACAAGAAAAGCCGTTCGGAATATAAATGCATGTGATTGATATGAGGAGCATATGTGCTTGTAAAGGGCAAGAAAACATCTGAGGAGTCTCTACTGGCTGGACCTCGCTGTGTGATGTACCAAAAGGTTTTTCTTGACATTTTGTCTCTTGGGTCAACCATCTTAACAATTTCCTTTCCTTTCCTTTTCTTTCTTTCTTTTTTTTTTTTTTTTTGAGACACAGCCTCAAGCTATCGCCCTGGGTAGAGTGCCATGGCATCACAACTCACAGCAACCTCCAACTCCTGGGCTCAAGCAATTCTCCTGCCTCCACCTCCCAAGAAGCTGGGACTACAGGTGCCCGCCACAACGCCCAGCAATTTTTTTTTTTTTTTCCAGTTTTTGGGCTGGGCTGGGTTTGAACCCACCACCTCTGGCCTATGGGGCTGGCACTTTACTCCACAGGGCCGCCCTGGCTATTTTTTTGTTGTTGTTGTTGTTGCAGCTGTCACTGTTGTTTGGCAGGCCCAGGCTGGATTTGAACCCGCCAGCTCAGGTGTATGTGGCTGGCACCTTAGCCACTTGAGCCACAGGTGCCAAGCCACAATTTCCTTTGCTTTTTTTTTTTTTTCTTTTCACAATTTCCTTTTCTTTATTTTTTTTTAAGTGAGTCATTTGTACAGAGATCACGAATACATTTATGCCATTATGGGATTCAATGTGTTGATTATTTTTACAAATTCGAGTGCGTACATCCTACTAATCAACATAGCCTTCACCTCATTTACCCAATTACAGCTTTAAGACATTTGTGTTCTACACCTGTTAGACCCAATTTGTTTGTATAAAAATTGCTGAGAGAGGGTGGTGCCTGTGGCTCAGCGGGTAGGGTGGTGGCCCCGTATGCCGAGGGTAGTGGGTTCAAACCCGGCCCTGGCCAAAGTGCAACAAAAAAATAGCCGGGCGTTGTGGCTGGCGCCTATAGTCCCAGCTACTTGGGAGGCTGAGGCAGGAGAATCGCCTAAGCCCAGGAGTTGGAGGTTGCTGTGAGCTGTGTGACGCCACGGCACTCTACCGAGGGCAAGAAAGTAAGACTCTGTCTCTACCAAAAAAAAAAAAAAAAAAAAAAAAAAAAAATTTCTGAGAGCACATAGTAACAATTTTTATACAAATATCTAAGCCACCTATTAATGCTATTTTGAAAAATAGACCATTTAAGAATCTGCTATAGACCTTGCCCTGGAAATACACACACACACACACAAATACACACACACACAGAGTTCAGGATATTCATAAATCTAAAAGAATCCGTGCATAGAACCTCCTCAGGGGTTCATAGACCCAAAGTTAAGAAACCTCTAGTCTGGGAGGAAAAGAAATAGTTATCATTTATTGAGTAGTCACTATATGGCAGGCACTATTCTAAGTGTTAAGTAGATTTTCTCAACAAATCATAATAACCCTATGGGGGAGGGACTGCTGTTCTCTATTTTACTGATGATTAAACACTGTTGGAGAATGTCACTTGTTCCTGGTCAAACAGCCAGTAAATGACAGAGCCAGAGTTCAAAATCTGGCTTTACACCCCTCCTCTTAGCCACTAAGTCACAGCTGTGAAATGAAACAAATGAAAGTAATATAAAAATTTTTTATATGGTCACACACCCCATGATCATAGCATCTTTTTCTGGGAGTGAGGGGTAGGGGATGTGGATAATTTGCCTTTCCTGAGATCTGAGAAAGTAGAGATGATGCGGCACTTTTAGTTGGAGGGGAAACATGTGGCCAAGTATCTCATGCCCACTGCTAACTTCTATTCATAGCACAACACAAACAAAAACTAGGCAGGCCCTCTACTCGGCTTCTAAAGAATAGGCTGGTGATATTGACATTAGCCCTTGTGCTTTGCGTTCTTGATCTAGTAATTGAGATTAGTTCCAGGGTCACAGATTTTAATACTTAAATAAGGGCCAGGAAAGTCATGCAAATGTGAGATACAGGCTGGTATAGGGCAGTGGGGGCGAGGCTTGGCCAACCCAGAGAAAGCATGTCCTGTCTAGAGGCATTCACATTTAATAAAAACAAATCTCATAAGGGCCAAACAAAAGACATATTCAGCCCGCGGGCCAACAGTTTGTGACCTCTGAGGAGACCAATCCCTTCCCACTCTCCAGGTATTTCCAAGTCAGGAGTCAGGAATTCAGGGAATGTAGTCTGTGGGCTGTGGACACAGCCAGCCCGTGTGTGACAATCAACAGTAGTGATTTCCATTTCGTTAGAGCCATGCTTTCATGTGCTAACCAACTGAGCAGTAGGTCACTAGCAGAACGGTCCAGACACGGAAGAGGAGAAAACATCAGGCAGTTAAGTAACAGTACACATCACGTACCTCATACACAGGGCGCATTCAAGGTCAGATGCATCGAAAGATCCAAGTGGAATACTGAGAACAGGTTTGGCCTCCTGATCAGTGGGAGGACCTGTGATTTAGAGAGCAATAAATCAGAGTTGGACAAACCTTGGTGTCATAGACGGTACTTCTGAGGCAAAAGAACCCAATTTATTTTTTAATTTGCCACTCTCACCACCTCCCAGAGAGTTGAGTTAGCGGCCACCTGAGCCATTAAGAATGAGATGCCTTGAAGTAGGCTCTCAGAGGTTTCCAACAGAAGTGCAAGTCAGGGAATGTCCAGGAAGCCTGTGGACTTCATTCAAATGCGACAGACACCTCCATCAACAGCAGAGGCAGCAGCAACTCCACAGACTGAGCCAGGCTTTCAAAGCTGAGGCTCAATCTTGGCCCTGCTAACCTGTCTTGGAAAAACACTAAGCTGTGGCTGCAGCTGGTCTGACGCCTGCCTATGGGGACACAACTGGGAGTGCACAGGGTGAGGCCTGACCTCACTTCCTTCATTCCACATTCCTAGAATGGAGCCTGGGATAGTGACAGGTTGGTCTGGAAGGAAGTGGCACTTTGACCAATATGGGATGTCATTACTTGATACTGTGCTTCACCTGATGCCTTGGCTTTCCATTATAATTAATATCGAGCACTAACAGTGTGCCAGGCCCATGCATGATCTCACAGAAACCTCACAGTAACTCCTGAGGTCATATAGCTAGACAGGCGTTCTCAAACTTTTTAAACAGGGGGCAAGTTCACTGTCCCTCAGACCATTGGAGGGCCGGATTATAGTTAATAAAAAAAAAAAAAACCCAATTATGAACAAATTCCTATGCACACTGCACATACCTTATTTTGAAGTAAAAAAACAAAACGGGAACAAATACAATCACACCGCTTCATGTGGCCCGAGGGCTGCAGTTTGAGGACCCCTGAGCTACTAGGTGCCTGAGTCTAAAAAGCCCCCAAGTAGAGGGTAAGTAACTTGCATATATATTGGGGAGCCCAGGCATCTCATCCAAGCTACATTCTCCCTGGGTAGAGGTATTACCTTGCTTGGAGGCTTTATTAGGCACCTCCATGTCTTCTTGGGGTTCAGTTGGGCTATGTTTCCTTTTCTTTTCCTGGCATTTGCCAGTCTTGATAGAGGCGGCATCCTGCTCTTCCTCCTCTCCTTCTTCCCGAGCTTTCATGTTGTCTCGTGCACCATCCACCTCCTCCTTAGCAGGGTCTATCGGGCTGCTGTCATCTTCCCTGGCTGCAGCTTCCTCTTGATTAGAACAGTGTGGGAGCTCCTGATTTTCCTAGATGAAGAAAGGCCCAAATATCAGAACCAACTTGGGACCAATACTGTCCTCTGCTATTCCTCCCCAGAGGAAACGAAGAGAAAACTATATAGCCCGGATCCCACCCCAGATCACTTAGTGACACAGCTCAACCGGGGGGCAGACATAAGGTGTATTTCCCATCTCCTGTCCACACAGCATCGGCGACAAAGGCATGCCCAGCTTGGGAGAAGTTAGGAAACTTCCTTAGGCAAGGACAGAAAGGTGTCTAAGGTGAGAGGCGCCTTGGGCAATGGCAAAAAGAGGGAATGCAAGGGGTAGCACCAGTCCCCTCCTATCCAGATTATTCCCTAGTGACCAGTTAAGGGAAACCAAGGCATGCAATGAGGGTAGATCCTGTCACTCAATTCTTCCTCTCACCGTCACTGCCATTAACAGGCACCTGCAATCTCCCCACCTCAGCTCCAGAAGGACTTTTGGTAGGGCTTTGGCATAGGTCTGTTCACAGGCCTGCCAAGTCACCTTGTGCTCCAGAGGTGTAAGTTACACCTGTCAAATAAATAAGGGACAAACTACTCCTTTTATGAGATTTTGGATGAAAAATCTGAAAAAAGACAAAATCATCTGGGAAAAAAGAAGTCAATCCTGTCTCTAACCTTTTCAAGAATTTTTTTTGCCTAGGAGAGAGATATTTGAAAATGGATCCAGAGATAAATCCAATGACATGTTTATGCGAATTTACCTGAAGAACCCCTCTGTATCTACACCCACAGTCCACAGGTCAAAATGTTCACCTTGTTGTTTCCCCCCAAATCCTACCCCCCCAAATTGGTAGACAGATGAAAAAGGGGAGCATACAATTGGGAGAAAATAAGGAGGTGAGGAGAAAAAGGATGTGAGTTTTCTGTCTCTAACCTGGAGAGTTCAGGATTTCTCCAGCACTACAACAATGCTACATGAGCCCAAGGCAATGTCCACGTGGGAACACACGGCTTTGCAAAGCAAAGTTTGAGTGAAAATCCAATCCCTGTTCCCCAGATGGCTGACACTGGAAAGCCAGGGCTGCTGTTTTTTCCAATTTCAGATTGGGCTGCAATTAGAAGTCACTCTGGGCACTTTGGTTCAGTATTAGCATTCCCAATACTGTAATAGTGATCTCAAACAACTACTGAAATCATGAGAGGTATGACTTCAGGAGATAATCTAAACTCTGCCTTTTGAAAAAAATTCAGCCATTACTGTACTTTATTCCTTCTCCAGGGTGGTGGAAGCTGGGAAAATTTGAGGGCCCAGGGCTCACATGCAGAGGAAAAATATGGGTGCAAGTGAGAGGAAACTTCTCCCCACAGGTGCCCAGACATTCAGTGCTAAACTCCACACTCAAGGGTGAACCTCTGAGCCCCACATACTCTCTGCCAAGAAAGCCAGGGCCTGGAGCCCATCTCTCTGTATTCTGTTCCCTTGTTTTCAAAGAAGGGCAGAAATACCTGTCTTCCTCACAAGAGTTCAATCTCAACATTTTCCCCAACATCTTTTTCCTCTTATCCACAGCACATATGTATTAGAAACTTATGTGTAAGACATAGTGCAAGAATATGAAATCACCTCCATTTAGGGATCAGATAGAGCTGCCTTTGCACAAGGATCTGTGCTGGTGCTCAAAGGCCAGCAGCTTGATGAACAAAAAGCCAGAGAGGAGAGGTAGTCAGGCCCTCTTCCCAGGCTCTGACCCGAAGCCTATAAACCCATCTTAATCGTGTGGTCCAGAGGCAGTGGGCCAATTCCTTTCTAGTTCTATCAAATCTCTCTCTCAAATAGATGTGACTAAGAACTAAAAATAAAATAAGTGTAATATATAAACTGGGACCATGTCTGAAATACATAACTTTTTCTTTACAGAGTAACATTCTTAGCAAAGAATACAACCACTAGTGATTCCGTTTCTTCTTTCTCAGGAGCCAAAGTAGGAGAAGTAAGGCTCACTCCCCAAGTTTGCCCACAAAACAGCCAAACGAAGCGTCCCGAGCGAGCCGAGTCGAGTTGAATTTTACCTGTGACAACTTTGGTAGATTATAGTTGGTGCCTTCAGTAGCCATTGACTCTACGTGTTCCTTTAATCTAGGGTGAGGTGCCAACAGCTTCAGGATATCGGGAGAATGTTCGTGAGAATCCCCCGAGACTGATGGTGAAAAGAAACTAAGAAGAAGCTGTGACATAAAACAGAAGACTTCACTACTTAAGTTTCTACAGGTGCTCAGGTGAAGGGGAGAGGGGCAGGAGGGGGCAGGGGCACAGCTTGCAAGGCCAAACTCCAGGGAGGATGCTTTGGAGTAGCATCCCCCGACACACCAGGGCAGGGGTCCTCACTTCAATGTGCATCAGGATCACCAGGGAGCTTATGAAAATCACCGGGAGGTTCCTAACTCCCACTTTCATGTCCCTCCCCTATGTCTGAACTGCGGCCCGGGAATCTGGATTTTGAGAAGGCACTACATACACATGCCTTTGTTACCTAGCCAAGGTCAAGAGCCACTACACTGGGGCTACCATTCCTCACAAATATCTACAGGGGGATTTAAACATCCGTCTAGGAGGAAAGATACAGAGAGGTGAAGTCAGGAGAGAGACGTCAGTTGGAGAACCTGGGGTTACCATAACACCCCAGTGAGTAGAAGTCTACAAATGTCTCCTAGGTTCCTCACTGTTTCTTTTCTCTGCCTGCTCATTTTGCTTTCTCTTCCCCCCCACTGTCAGTCACCCTTGGATCTTTAATCCCTTCAGAGCAGGGAACATGATCACTAAAGTGTTAGGAACAGCAGAAGCCAAACTTCCTCCCTCTTCTCCCAGCCTCACCTCCCCCATTTTGGCCTTCACTTCCCAGAGAATGCTAGGTTAAGTTCAAGTACTGGGGGCAGGCAGATTCTGATCTATTGCTGGTTTCTCTTGCAATTGGATAAGCTGGGCGGGTTGAGTACAAAGAACCAGGAAGGATGTGCAGATCTGCGTTCTAGAGCAGGCTTCACCATTAGCTGCCTACGTTCTTGCTTCGATTTCCCCTGGTGCCAGCAGGGATTATGAATATGTGGGGCGTGTGTGCATGTGTGTGTGGGTGTAGCATAACATGTAATAGAAGACAGGTCACTTAGCTTCTAAAACATGCTCAAGTGTTTACCACCTCACAGCCCCTGCAGAGTTTGGAGACCCACTAAAGGATTCTTGACCCATGGTTCAGGGGACACAGTCAGGGTATTCGTTGACCAGTGGAATTTGACACAACACCAGGATCCAGTTTGATTTCTTCTCTGGCTGGCCCCCAGCAGTGTCTTCATGACATTCCCTCAGATGCCAGCACTTGCCATGTAGCCAAACCCTGTTCAGCCTTCAAAGCCCTGTGCAAGTGCTGCCTTCCCTTACTACTCCAGTGTCCCTGCTCTCTCCTGTCTTTTCATGTTCTCTACTGCACCACAATATAGCATCTTACATGACACCATCTTCTGTTATCTTGCAACTGCACCACAAATGTAAGTCTCTCTAGCCAGATGGCCAGCTTCTGGAGGGGACGTAACAGAGATGCTCAATAAACACTCATGACACAAGATGGAATTGAATGAGACACTTAATTGCCATCTTGGGGCCCAGGGAGAGGCCTAGCATTCAGACCCGAAGTCCTCAGACAGATCCCTGTGTTTCCTGCCAGCTTAGGAAACCTACTTTCCAGGTATGAGTTGGCAAAGAAGTGAGGTCAGGCGGTGCTCACAGTGCCCGGGGCCATCAGAGCCAGCTTCCAGAGGTCTCTCCTCCACAGGAGCCCCACTGAGTGGCCCAACAGGACCAACCCACTTCTGAGGCAGCCTCCATGGAATTCTCCCCCAAAGAGCATGATACTGTCCAGCGGTAGCTACACGGCATCCCAAGGTACAAGAATGAAAAGGCAGAGGGTGGCAGGAGGGAGAAGGAAACCAAGGGGAGAAATCAAAGAAAATAAAGCAGAAATAACAGCAGCTCTTTCCTTCTTTGCTTTATTACCTAAGATCTCTAGGCCATCTCAGTAGGTTTGGAAAACAAAAGTTGGGGTCAACTCTCAATGAGAATAATCATTCCACGTAATTGAAAGTAAATTTCACTTCAATGTCAGCCTTAGAAAGGCCAAAAAAAGCCCAAAGAAGGAAAAAAAAAAATAGAATCTGAGATAAAAATAAACATTTTTTTTCAAAACCACTGGCCTGTGAGTTCTAAGGCAGCTTATTAATGGCAGGTGAACCTGGACCATCTGTGTCAAATCTTTAACCCTGAAATTGGAATGATCAATAAATAAGCACAACTGAGGTCTCTCAGTGTTCTTAAATGGCTGCCATAATCTCATCACATTTAGTGGAAATTTGCCTCTAAATTCTCAGGCTAGCTTCAGAACGCCATAACACCAATCATGGGCATATGCTCGCTTGAATTGCCTGGTATTCATATTAACAAATACAAGATTGTAAGTAAGCTCCTTGGAGACTGAGACTGTGGCTTATGCCTCTTTGGGACTCCTGAGCTTCGCAAAATATCTTGCCTTATTAGGCCGTTGGGGAAATGACAACAACTAGTCTATAACAGTGCCCTGGAAAGAGAAGTCGACCCAACTGATGATTTCAGAACTTCTCAGGCCAAATCGGAAATGCACAACAGGAGTAAAGAAACCATTCATCCTTGGTCCAGGGACTTGACCCCGTCAGCCAGCCTTTGCACATTCTGTCCTTAAAGTCAAAGTTTTTCTAACGGCCTTTGTCCATTCTGTAACTAGATAATTCCATTGTTACTTTTGACCCAGCCCCACCAGTGAGTGCTGAGACCCTGGACATGGCCTCCCGGGACAGTAGGATGGTAGAGAAGTTAAGACCAGGTTTTGGAAGAGAGAGTTCAGTTTGAATGCTTTCCTACCAATCATTAGCCGCATGGTGTCAGGAAAGTAGCCTGTTCCATCTACACGTGGAGAGGGTTGAAATTATATCCTCCACACGAAGTACCTAGCACCGTGCCTGATGCAGAGGAAATTATCAACAAATGTTAGCTAATGTTTTTATTACTACATATTATTATTACTCATACCATGGACTACACTTGAGATGTGAAGAAGGATCCACAGCTTGGAGCAATTCTGCCCAACCCAGGCTCCTCTCAAGCACACGTCAAGCATACCCAAACCAGTTCAATGCAACTTCTCAGAAAGGAAATCCTCTGTGAGAGACACAAAATCCAGAGCCCTCTTTCTCCTAGTTCATAGATTTTCCTAAAGCCTTCCAGAGCCTTCACAAACCAGATACATCTCTTGTTCACTTTTTTCATCCACTGTTCACTTTTTTCATCCACTGCTCCGGCAAACCACACTGGGAAAGAAGCCTTGGGGCCTGGTGAAAATAAGAGGCTGGGGCACAAGAAGAGTGGAGATGACTACTGACTGTTAGCACCCAACTTCCCAGCCAATTCGCCAGACACCAGGAGGGAAAATTGCAAAACAATGAACAACAAAGCCCCCAAATTGAAGATGTGTGAACTTCACTGTGTACTCAGTATTCCATGCAATCTTTATTTTGGTTAACAATCACATTCTCCTGGGATGTGAATGACTGTTTGGATTATATTAGATTAACAGTCACTGACTTGCATTTGTGAAATGGTACATTTTATTGCTAACAAAGGAGCTCTGTGTATGGCAGGGGAGGTGGGACCACCAACATCCCTTCCCAGGAGCTGGCTGCCCAGCAGTGAAACTGTGATTCAGCCAAAGAAAAGGTATACAACTGTAGGTAGCCACACGCTCCAGATCAAAAGCCAGAATCTCCTCAATGAGCCTCAATCCCCATGTTAACTTACTTGGTTTTGGTTTTTATCCCACTGATAATCCAGACCCTGCGCCAAAGAAATGAGATCATTCCTCACAGGCTCCTACAAAAACACCGGAAACTACTGCCCAATCTGATTGTACCCACCAGGTGGATGGTGTTGCTGAGCAATCAATTACCACTTGTGTCTCCCTCTCCGTCTCTTCTACCCAGGGACTCACCCCACTCAGGACCCCAAATGCCAGGGAAGACAGCACCTTCACTTCCATCCCTAGAGAAGACAGGGAGGTGAGGGTCCATTAGGCAGATGGACCTGCTGTCTTTTCAACTCACCCTTTGGGCTTCAGATCGTGCTCTCTTGTTCTTTCCATCAAGGGACACACAATAGAGAAACTCCCTCAGTGCTTCCTCCACCTTGCCTAGGGTGGCTAATGCTTGGGCTTTTCTAAAGTGTGCCTGGAAGAAAACAGTAGCATTCAGCCTCATTAATTCATCATATTAAGGGTGCTACTATTAATAACAATCATTAAATAGTTACTGAGCACTAACTATTGTGTGCAATGTTTTTAAAGGACTCTTTATGTACAGCCATAAAATGGGAGCAACCATTCTGAATTCCTTTTATTTTTTTTATTTTTATTTTTTTGCAGTTTTTGGCCGGGGACAGGTATGAACCCACCACTTCCGGTATATGGGGCCGGCGCCCTAGTCCTTGAGCCACAGGCACTGCCCCTGAATTCCTTTTAAAGAGGACAAAACTGAAACCCCAAAATTAACATGGCCAAAGTAACACAGCTGGTAAATTGTGGAATCAGGGTGTGAATCCAGAACCGACTGAGAGCAAAGCCCGTATTCTTACCTCTGTACCATGCTACCTTGTCTCTGCCTTGCCATTATATGGAGGCACCACCAAATGTAGTGAGAGCCCCCAAGAGACCACATACCTGAAAGGCAGTACTGATGCCTGCCTCTGAATCAGTGTGTTAGAGACCTGGTCCTAGGTGGTTTGAGCGAGCATCTAAACTTACTTACTGATCATTATTCAGAAGGAGCCAAGAGAAGGGACGTGACCTCTCCAAGACCTCAAAGGTAATTAGTAGCAAAGCTAGAACTAGAACCGTGGTCCTAGGACTCCCAGAATCTCTTTCCCCACAAAGTAGACTGCCCTTCTGAGGGTTAAGCGGGAGTTGCGCGAATGTTTTCGCTCCTGGAGGCTCAGCTCATTTCTGCTCCCTCACCATGTCTCTTACAAGTACGACGAAGTTTATGGCTCCTTAGGGTTCAAGTCCAACTGTCCTGGAAGAGACACACTAGGTAGAGCAATGGAACATCCCGGGGAAGCCAGAAGAAGATGAAAACAGAAGGGGAAAAAGCTGTCTTCTTTGTGTGCTTTGGCACTGGTGGCCATTTGCAGCTTGGCTTGGAGGACATTTCACTTGAGTCATCTGGGCCACCTCTTAGTACCCGCTCCCCACTCCCTTGTCTCCATGGCTGAGCCTAAGTCTACCTGAGTGAAGGAAATGATCCAGGTTGCAACTGCTGGGCACTCCCCTGCCTCTCCTCCTAACAGGACTCTGCAGGCCCCACAGCCCTCAGACTGTGCTGATGAAGCTGCCTTCTCAGACAGTGATCCCTGCTCCAAAACCCTGGGGGGCCTGTCCCCATGTTCCCATCTCCTTCTGGAGCCTAATTGTGGCTGATACATGGATGCTAATGTCTTCCTTGATGCTCCTCTCAGCAGCGTTTACTAGGGTCTTCTGGAGAAAGGTTTGCATAACATCTCAGCACAGCTAGAGGGCATAAGTGTTGGGAGACTGACTGGAGAGGCCTCTGGGATCCCACTAATCATACCACATAGCAGCAACCCATATGTTCTATCTGCTCAAGGCACCAGCTCACTCCACGTATAGCCAGCTGTACCACCTATAGCAGCAGTTCTCAAACTGTGGGTCATGACCCACAGGAACTGTATTAAAGGGTCACGACATTAGGATGGTTGAGAACCACTGACCCATCACTGAGCCCTGGCTGAATAGCTGGAATAGGGCTGCCAGGTGAACCCCTTCCTTTGGGGCATTTCACATAAAAATGGTGGGAAATATGAAAATCATCCTATAAGTTGGTTCTGAAGTACACTAGAACCTCCATAGTTGACCACCATCCTTCTCTGACCACCTCCTTAAGTTGACCTAATTTTCATACATGCACCAGATGTATGTACCAGTACGGTAGGCCCAGTTCCTTAAGTTTACCCCCTGTGTATGTTGACCAGTTTGTTACAGTCCCTTGGGTGGTCAACTTACAGAGTTTCTACTGTATATGCATCAATTCAAGTCTTCTCTCAAGTTCTCTTGTCACTGCCCCCACCCCTTACCCCACCATTATGGAGAAATGAAACTCATGTTTAATATTTCCACCAACTGTTGCTTCACAGAGAAGTCACTTTTCCCATTTCGTCCAAAATGCTCCATTCCTTCTTAGTTCTGATATCAAAGCCCTACACTCTAGGCTTGGAGTGGGAATGGAAAAGAGTTGCAAGGAAATTCCTCTTACCTCCAGGTGGCTCTGACTTACACTGCCATGAGGCCTAAAATGTCCCCTTCCCCCGAAGCTCCCTTGGGTTAAGACATCGGTGACTTGTATTAAACTGTAAATGTGTTCCTTGGGAAAAAGAACATACTGATCTATCATCACTCATGAAAATCTTTTCATGCATTTGCTTGACATTAATGACAAAGTATATTATGCTTTATCTGAATTTCCTAATTCCTAAAAAATTCTGATAATCCAGTATTTTCATAAGCTTGTTCAAAAATCATTAGATGACAAAACCTGATCTAAACTGATGTGAAGTAAAATATTTGTCCCACTTACTGTGAATAGTCGTGTCATTTGGTGCAGAAATAGTGTGTTTGATTATGGGGGGCTATCCTGAGCTCATTGAAGATATTATCTAATACATGGTCTTTTCAAAATCTAAAACATTCTGATCCCATGAGATTCAGATAAGGGATCATGGACCTGAACTTAGGTAAGTTTTCCCAGGAAGGCATCCTTGGGTTGTGCAGAAAACATATTATATCAAAACCCACAAACTTTACATAACTTGTAGAATGTCCTCTTGGCCATGTTCACCCTTGATCCTCACTGCAAACAAGGATATTTTGGGTTCAGAGAGTAAAGACACTTTCCCCATGGTCACTTAGCTTGCAAGTATTATAGTAGAGAACAGGCTTAAATTTAATCTTCTAAACAAAATATTGACATGTGGCTGAGGGCCAGTCCCGAGGCCAGGCAGCAATGCAGAAAGTGACACTTTGCATCCTGGCATCCTGAGAGATGCTGAGGCTGTCTTTCTTTCCACTCCCCCATGTGACCTAAATCCTTGGGGATATCAGCAAGCCAACTGACTATATTAAGGACTTCAAATGGCACAACCATTGTGTGAGTGTGAGGATCTCTTTAAAGAAAGCTGGCTAAGCTCCCAAGGAGACTGGCTGTCAGTAGAAGTCCAAGAAAACCAGGCCAGCAATTCTTCTCCCACCCTCCTCT
This sequence comes from Loris lydekkerianus, assembly GCA_963574355.1. Classification (NCBI taxonomy): domain Eukaryota; kingdom Metazoa; phylum Chordata; class Mammalia; order Primates; family Lorisidae; genus Loris; species Loris lydekkerianus. The sequence continues at coordinate 5,860 of CAUYPK010154871.1, read as the reverse complement.
TTCTAATGTTCCTGGAAAATGATGATGATGATGATTGTGATAGAAAACATATACAATGCTATGTGCCAGGCACTGTTCTAAGCACATTATATATATATTAGTTAATGTAATCCTGACAACAACCCTTTCTAGTAGGTGCTTTGAATATCCCCATTTTACAGATCAGGAGATGAATCACTTAAATGATAAGGCTACACAACTATCAAAGTAACAAGGCTGAGAAATAAACCCAGGCAGTCTGGTATTCTGCATTCTGCAGAGTCACAAAGCCAAGGCTGCTCTGCAGGTCCCATCAGTTGAAGACTAAAATGGGGAAGAACCCAGGTCCCTTGAAGACCCGAGTCACCCTTTGCCAAGAGTCCCCCCAACTCTTTTGCAAAGGCTTCTTCTTGCTCTGCTTGAGCTCAAGAGCCCCTACCTGGCCCCACACACACACAGGAAGGCAGCCCTTCCTGCCAAATCCCTTTTACTGTCCAATTCCTTCCCATCTCTCCCATCCCACACTCACCTTAAACCCTGCGGGGCGGAGCTTACATGCTATTTCTGCATCATGAAGTGCATCCTCATGAGACTCCAAGGTGAAATAAATTTGAGACCGGTTGCTATAAAGCAGGTGATCATTTGGAGCTGCCAAAATGAGAGGGGGGGAAAAACCTTATTAATGGCCCCCAGTACAAACACATGATAAGCCCTGAGAAAGGGTGGATCTTGAGCAAATAACAAGTTGTCTAGAATTTTTTTGCAAAGCATCCAAAGGGTTTTAGCTTTATTTTCAGTCCTCATGGTGCCCAGCCACTCTGGGTGTCAGCTTCCCCAACCATGGGCCCTGTATAGTATCAGCAGTACATGATAGAGATTTTGATATAGAGGAATCCCCAGCACCCTGCTTCCTAAGAACACATGGCCTGTGCCTGGCAGACAGGTTTTGGAGTGAGGTATCACCAACAAGGAAATAGGCCAAGGAGGAAGGAGAAAGGTAACCAGATGTGACCCCTAACTGGACCATCAGGAAGAGACAAATCAAGCTAGTCTTCTAGATGGGGATGACTGGTGACATTAGCAACATCTCTTTCTACAAAGCGCAACACATATGAAGCTTTCCTGAAGAAAATGGAAATACATTCTCAAGGTCCCATCCTCTCATTACAGATGACCACATGTGAATGAGTCTGGACAAGGTTCTGGGAATAAGGTGAAGCTGCCTCTCACCAGCACTCTATGAGCCACTAGATGCCAGAGCTGGACAGGTCTTTAAAGATCACCTGATTTAATCAACCCATTCTTCTTATGGGGACAACAAGCCCTATCTGGAGAGAGGGGAAGGTATCCGCTCAAGGTCACACAGCATTCTCATGGTACGTACAATACTTGGAATAATACTGAGACACAGGCCACCTTCCACAACAAAGATACTCTTTGCTGGGGAGGTTCCTTTCCTCTTAGAAGGGTGAAGCTGGTCTCCACATTTTTACCCTGACTACTCTGAGGGCATTGACAAAGGTGCAAGGAAGAACCTTCAGGAAAAAGTGGTGGCAGCAATAGAGGAGGGGATGGCTGAAAGGGAACCTCTCTTGGAGGTCTGGGTGTAAGTGAGCCCCCCCATCTCATATTGCCTTGCTCTTCTCCAAGGTCTGAGCTCCAGCTTCTCCTGCTACAACAGGCTTTGGTGGTTTTCTTCCCAGGAGTTGTTTTGAGGGCTTGCTTGGGTCCCCACTACTTGCTCTTAAGACATTAGCCAAAGGTTTACAGTCTTTTCTGTAGCACACACCACCTGGGTGGGAGTGCACAGTCTGCCTTGCTTGGGCACAGGAGGGGTGTGTGCAGGAGTCCCCCCCCTCCCTCTGCTGCTAGCCTTGCCCAGTCAGCCCTCGTTCCTCCCATCCCCCATTACCTGTTGCAAACTTGAGTGGAGATTCAACACGTGGAGTCTCCAACCCACCCCCTCCTCCACTGAGCAGAGCCAGGCCCAGGGCACCCTCGGATCCCAGAGCCCCATCTGCCCCGCCTGCTGCCTCCTCCCTCCATGCTTCCCCAGAACTCTGGCTGCAGAGCTCTGGCAGCCTGCCAAGGCTTGGCAATACCGGCTGGCGGCTCCTTGGCCACTTCCTGGGTCTAGGATTGGGAGGAGGGATCAGGGAGAGTGGTTCCCTGAGAAAAGTCAGTGCCCTCGCTCAGCTGAAGGTATGGGACCGCCCATATCGCTCTTGAATCTGGAAAAGTCCACCCAACCCTCCCAGCCAGCACCGGAAAGCGGGACAGAGGCGCGCCCCATTCACAGGCAGTCTACAATCCCCGGGGATCCCCAAGCAGTTGCCAGGCTTGGTCTCCCGCTGGGCTGGTGGAGTTAAGGGGTTCGAAGCGATGGCACAGGCTGTGGGATGAAGGGGGGGTGGTGCAGAGGGCATCTATTTCAGCCCAGGATCAGGATCGTGTGATAGGAAGCGGTGACAATGAGTCACAGGGCAGCGGGGCGCGAGCGCTCCCCCTCCCCCGTACAAGCTCGCGGGATGATTTCCGAGGTGAGCGTGGCCCACTTCGGTTACCTCAGCCGTTACACAATCCCGCCCGCCCGCGCGGAGGAGGGGCCGCCTGGCCCGGGCCGCTCGCGGCCCTTATGCAACCAGTGCTCTCCTGACCTAATTCCACGCCGGACCCACCCCACAGGGAGCCACGGCCCCGGAAGGGACAACTCCCAGCAGCGGGTGCAGACGCAGGCGCTGACCGGACATTTCCCGCTGGCGAGAGCCTGGAGGACCCCGCGCGAGTGTAGGAAGGGTGTGAAGTTCATGTCCTGGCAGGGAAGATGCAGGTGTGACAGGGGACCCGGGCGTGCAGAGGAAGAGGGAGAGACAGAAACAGAGACCATGACACCAAGCAAGATAGAAACAGAGTCACAAAGATGCGAATAGACAGAGAAAAAGAGATAAACTAGGTGACAGAGAAACAGACTGAAAAACACAAAAACACAAAAGCTAACAGGAGTAGCGAAAAAAGATAAAAAGGAACAGAGATAAGACACAGCCAAAGATAGCTAAAGCGGGAAGCAAGTCAGAGTGGGAGTTACAGAGATTCTCCTCCCCCACCCGGCCACGGTCCATGCGTCCCCGCACCCTCCTCTGCCCTGGTCCAAGCCCCATGAATGAACTCCTGCAGAGTTCATTCTCCCTCCCCTTCGCGTCGCCCCCGAGCCCCAGCCCCGGCCCTGGCGGCGTGGTGGGCTCACCCAATCTGACTGCCTCATTGTACTTGAGCAGCGCTGCCTCCACCTGGCGCTCGCGGTACAGTTGGTTGCCCTCGTGCCGGAGTCGCGACGCCCGCGAGGGGCCGGGGAATAACTTGCCGAGGAGGCCACTGAGCACCACGTTGACCCGCAGCGGCGAAGGTGGCGGTGGCGGCGGCGGCGGCGGCGGCGGCGGCGGCGGCGGCGGTGGCGACGCCTGCTGGCCAGCTCGCCGGGCCCCGCGTGCCCGCCCGCTGGCCACAATCAATGCAGAGAGCTTGACCCCGCACAGCGCACAACGACGGTCGGCGGCCCGCCCACGTTCCAGGCACAGTTTACAAAAGGTGTGGCCGCACGACAAAGAGACGGGGTCTGATAGAAACCCATGACACTTCCGGCACTTAAAGCCATCCCACACCTCAGTGGCCGCTGCCGCCCCTGTCTCCTCCGCCGCCACCATGCAGCTTGCTGCGCTACCCCCGTCCGGGGGCGCCAGCTCTGACACCTTGCCTTGGGAGACATTCTCAGCCAGGCAGCGCACCAGCTGCTCCAGCTGCTCTGCCACCAACTGCTGCCGCTCCGAGAGCTGTCTGTACACCTCGAGGGCTTCCTGGAGGCGCCCCCCAGACGCCAAGGCGTCCGCCTGCGTGAGCAGGACTTTGCACTCTGGCGTTGAGGTCCCTGGAGGCAGATCTTGCTCAGGCTCCATCGTCGGGAGCGGTGCAGGGCCTTCTGTAGCCGTCTCTGGGTGGGGGCCTGTGTCTGCGCCGGCTGCAGATGCCACCCGCTCCGCCGGCTCCGCCAGCTCTAAGTTGTTGCTGCTGAGCTCGGCGGCCGGCAAGCTCAGCATCTGTTCGGTCTGAAGTGAATCCATAGTGACACGCTCAAGAAAGAGGCGTCTAGGGAGCAGAGACACGAAGCAAAGAGTGGTGGCCGGGAGAAATCGGGGCTTCCAGGGCTCAGGTGCCGCCGAGCACCGATCCCTGCCGCGCCTCCTAGAGCCCCATGCCGGCCGCCCCGCGCCGCCTAATAACTGTCTGGTCTCAGCAAAGTGTTATATAAAATGGCGTCACGTGACGCGCCGCCACGCCGCTCATTGGCCGGCGGCGGGGAAATTGTTACAAAACCAGACAGTTTTGTAACAGTGTTGAGCTTGCTTCTTCTGGCTTCGTTTTTCTTGGCTTCTTTTTGAGGTTGTTTGTGTGTACACTCCGCCTTTTTTCCCCCTGCAACTTGATTCCTTTTCAGAAGAGGGGAGGAAAAAGGTTAGTGCTCCGTCTGGCTTCTCCGTCTCCAAACCCCACCCCGTCCCACCTCCAAACGGGCCAGCAAACAGGTTTCTTCTGCCAGCCGCTCGCTAGCGCCCCCCCTTACCCCTTCCAGGAAAGGTCTGTACCTCCAAAGCACGTGGTCCCCGGGGTCTTCTGGGACACCAAAGGCGCTCCCCACCTAGGGAGACTATGAAATCTGTCAAGGGAAGCGGATTGAACCGGACACCTGGGAATGCCCCCCAGCGCCCCGGGCCAAGAACCCTGGGAGTCCCGCCCCGGCCCCATGCCTTCCCTTGGGAGTCCCCCAAAGCGTAGTTTTCTGAAGGAGCTTGGCCTTCCGTGCCAGGAACGACTCAGAGCAGCGCGTCTGGCGGGCACAAGAGTGGGACAGCGCTTGCTGGACAGTGAAAGACTACCGGAGAGGATGCACTTGCCGGCTGGGCCCAAGGAGGAGGTGCCCTGCTTGTCCCCCTCTTTACTTCTCTCATCCCCAACGCCAGAACTAGCTCTGGGGACGGTTGGCGGGCGCCTAGCTGGAGACGCACGCAGTCCGGGAGCCACTGGCCGGATGGGTGCGGCAGCGACAACTCGGTCTGCTGGGGTCGGTGGGTAGTCTGGGGGCGTGGGAGAATGACAGGCGGAATACGCTAGCCAAGAACGCTTCTCCGGAGCAAGTCCGCTGGTCCTGCCACAGCACAGCAGCCAGCCAAGTGGTCTCCAGGTTCACGGCCCCTGATCGCCGAGTTCTAAGGTTGGCGCGTCACGGTGGGGGGGAGGGGGCTCTGTGCGGGAGGAGTACAGCTGGGCACAAGCCTAGGAGCTTGGCTCACAGTGGCTAGGGGCTTTCAAAGGTGCCCCACACACTTCCAGAAAGCCGTAGTGTTGGCCAACCACACATTGTTTTGTCTCCTTCCCACCCCCACATTTAGGACCTGAGCCACACACAAATGAGAGACAACTTAAAAACCTAAAGAAATAATGTACACTTCTCAATAGTTGCACTGCTCCAAGCAGAGAAGCAGAATCTGAGCTTGCCCCTGATTCAGTTGGCCTCCAGAGCCTGTGGGCAGAGCCTGAGGCAGAGCGCCACTCCAGGGACCTGAAGACCTACAGTTGGCTCCAGCTGTGGCCACTTCTTAGCTGGGTGACCTTGGGCAAGTCACCTAAACCAGACGTCCTCAAACTTTTTCAACAGGGGGCCATTTCACTGTCCCTCAGACGGTTCGAGGGCCGGACTATAGTTAAAAAAAAAAAAAAAAAAAAACCAACTATGAACAAATTCCTATGCACACTGCACATATCTTATTTTGAAGTAAAAAACAAAACGGGAACAAATACAATTCACACCACTTCATGTGGCCCATGGGCC
>CAUYPK010154870.1:0-10357 GCA_963574355.1 Loris lydekkerianus | reverse complement strand
CAAGCTTTTTGTGGTTGAGGTGTGCATTGTGTAGCCAACTGTACTTAACCCGGTTGCACAGGGGGATTTTTAATAAAAAAAACAAAAAAAAAAAAAAAAAAAAAAAAAAGAGTAAATATGACCTGTAACCAGGTGAGGTTGGTAATGCTGGGGGAGTGGCTGGAAAGAGGAAATGGGTGGAAATTATAATCCCTAAAACTCTCATGGGGAAGACTAAGAATCAGGAACAGTTTAGGGGAACTGACATAGTTGCTGAAAAGAGGAGGGGACAGTTCTATCACTGATGTCCCCCACTTCCACACGGTTCTCACTGATCTGTGAGCCCTGGGAGCACCAGCTTGTGTTCTTGTGGTGAACCCAGAAGCCCAGTCCAAGTCTGTCTGACGCTGGTGAGGAAACTGCAGGCTTTACGTGTAATGGACCCAGAGGGTAAATATTCTCAGCTTTGTGGACCACGTGGTGTCTGTCATAACTACTCATGTAAGTTGATAAAACTTGCTTCAATGAAACTTTCACAAAAAGAGGCAGGGAGCCACATTTAGCTCCTGGGATCATCCCTGCTCCAGAGCATGGGTCTTGGTGACAGATGGCATCCTCTTTCTTAATAGCTGTAAGATCTAATGAACAAAATGCTGTCCCCTTCTCTGCAAAGACTTCCACTGTAGTCTGATTGTCCGTCTCTTGCCTTTGCTGGACGAGGCACTGAGGTGACGGAGGCAGCAGAGTCCTGGGCACACTCATGTTTGTGTTCCCACTGCTTGGGAACTAGTGGCAGCTTGGTTAATGCTGAACGACTCCTTGATAGGACAGTGAGTGTGACTGAATGACAGTGACTAAATGCACGAGGGAAGGAAATTACATAGTATCCTTTTCTAACCAAAGAGAATATGACAATGGGCTTTTTCTAAGAATAACCCAGCTTTTCTGATTTTGATCCAGCATTCTCTATCTGAGACTAAACGAAGCCTTGGTTGTCTGTTTCCAGAGATGGAGGCTTGGGTGCAGGTGGTTTCTCTCTGACATGTGGACCCCAGTGATAGGCCTTTCCCACAAAAGCAGCTGCATTCAGGATGGGGCCAGGGCTACATTTCTGTAATTTTTTATATTTTTTACTAATCTATCAGGCTCTCAAAACCCCAAATAACGTCACATGCAGTCTGAAGTCAGCGTTCGTATGTCCAATTTACTACGCGACACAGATTATTTCTGAATGTAAACAGGAAATGCGAGGTGGCCAAGCCGAGACATAGGAAAAGCAGAATCCCAAGCCCAAGAATGCATCACACGAGCCAAGGTGAATGGTAAATGGACACGTCCTGCATCAGAGGCCTCCAGTGCAGCGGGGAAGGCACAGCAGCCACAGGCTCACCTCCAGAATGTACTCCAGCTCCACGCCCCTCCGGTGAGCTTGTTTCAGCACCGTGGAAGCCTGAGCCATCAGTTCTGTATGGAACTGGGTATCCTTGGGGACTGCAAAGCTGATGATCTTCCGGAAGAGTGTTTCAGTCAAGATCATGTGGGATTCCAGGCCCTGGAAGTATTCCTGTAATTTTTCAGGTAGAAAGAAGTCAGCAACTCATCCACAGACAGCCTTGTGATCAAAATTGCTTCTAATGCAAAAACTGCCAGACCTTAGTTAGTACATGAGCGACATCACTCCACCCTGTCCCGGCCACCTCCCTCTTGGCCCAGATGCTGGTCACATCCTATGTCCTTTGAAGACAGGACTCTAGTCTTTTAACTGGTCTCTCTTGTCCCCCCACTCGGTGCATCCCACACACTGCTGTGCCACAGACACCCTGCCCTAATCTCCCACCTTTGGCCTCTGCTCTGTTCTTCTTGAGAAGGTCTAACTGGACACACGTGACAAGCCCTGCTTTCTGAGCTACCAGAGTGTGCGTGATGCTCAATACTTGCTGCCAAGCATAACTGGACAGACACTGATCGGCACTGAACCGTTCCTACTTTCCTTGTAATATACCTAGATAGAACAGAATTGTAGGCCTTGCACCACATGAAAAATGTTTTTGAAATGTTACATTTTAATGTAATAGACCCTGGAGGGTGGAGATGGAAGCCATCCCATTTCCTATTTCCAGCTCCATGATAGAACCAAAGAACTGGGAATTGATAATAACAGCCAACGTTAATTGAACTCTTACTGTTAGCTGGACCTGCCGTAAACATATTACCTGGACTCGTTTCACCCTTATAACTACTCTGTGACTCTAGGAGATGTCATTTCCCGTTTTCTAGAGGAGAACACCGAACCACCCCATCTATGAGGTTTGCCCAAATCACACACACGAGCAGCTGCAGGGCTGGGATTTCACCTGGACAGTGTGCCCCAAACCACCCTGTCTATGAGGTTTGCCCAAATCACACACCGGCAGTGGCAGGGCTGGGATTTGACCGGACTGTGTGCTTATGTTTGTGCTCCTCACCAACACTGCACGACTCTCCTGCAGAACATGGTCTGATCAGTAGAAGCTAGAATCACAATATTTAACTCCCAATTATTGACTCATAGAATCTTAAAGTTGGAAGAGAACTTGAAGTTTGTCTAATCCAACCATCAATGAAACCTGAGATTCCTTTAATATCTCCCCTGAAAGCTGGGCTGGACTTCTCCTGGCCAGCAGGGCTGTCTGTCCAATGGCAGACCACTCATTTCAGAATTCTTCTTCTATTGAGCTTTATTTCTCCATTATTTAGACTCATTGATCCTAGTTTCCCCTCTGGAATAACTCAGAAGATCTTTTATTGCCATAGTCAACAACTAGAGAAAGACCAGCTGGGAATTTTAAAGCAAGGTTTTCAAAGCCAAACGATAAGGCTTTAATAAATCATAAAGTTTTGGAAAAAAAGATCACTGGGAAAAAACAAGAAGTATAATTGCAAAAAGGAAACTAATCCACCTTCATAAGGCACCAGAGACCTACACAATGGTAGAATATTTAATCTTCTACACCCCAGTAAGATGTTTTTAGTTTCCCTCCAGGAAGTTCCCATAGACTGGGAGGCTGAGTTTCTAATCTGGCAAAACTGCTCTTTTCCATAATCCCTGCTGATAATTTAAGAGCTGTTTCTGTGTGTGTGTTAAACAGGCCTTCCTTTACTGAGGACTAGTATCCAGCCTGAGCCTGGTTAGGACGGAGTGATCTCAGGCCTAGCAAGTTTGGTAATGAAGTAAAAGGCCTCACTGTTCCCAGAAAGAAACTCTAATGTCTATGGCGACTAGAGGAGTGTGACAAGGGCCAGAAGAGCTGGACAACATGTGTGAAAATCTCCAACCCACCCCTGGAGCTGAGTGGGCTGTTCGGTTGCTGGAGCACAGCGGGGAGTCCCTGGCCAGGGCCAGGAAGGCAGAGAAAGCAGCCAGGACCAGGCAGACAAAGGACATTTAGAAAAAAGCAGCGTTAAAAGCAAAGGTGGTTCCTTTGAAGACAGTCCTCAAGTTTCCCCTTATTTGTGGCTTATATAGGGAGAAAGCCTGCCTAATGCCAGTGAGGAACTGATAAGCAAAATTATTGGTAAGGTTGGTTTCCTTTTTTTTAATTTACAAAATTATAAAACATATCCCCTCTAATTTCTCTGTGCCATTGAATGCCAGCAGGTTTGAACCAGATACATTCATTGACCATTTTAAAGAATAGCTTTTACAAAGAAGAACCCATAAAAGAATGATAATATTAAATCTTACCAAAAATACATATCTGGGTTGAACACACGCTTTCACAGTTCCATTTTATTTCTCACTCTCTCTCTTTTTCTTTTTACCTTATGTTTGTCAAGCAGTTGTTGGATTTCCTCTTTGGAAGACACGATGGTTTTCTGGTCTCCTGCCATCTTCTCCTGACCAGTCTCTAGCAGGTCAGCCAGATCCTGCAGGGCCCTTTCATACTGACTCTTGAGTGTCAGGTTCTGGTTCAGACCACTCCGCCGGGAGCCAATGATCATCAGCAGCTCATCATACATGTCCTGAGAAACGGAGACAGCAGCTTTCACTCTCAGATCATTTTCTGGCTGCTCTCTGAAAGCACATGAACCTGCCAGGGCCATGACCCAACCAAGAAAGCTCCTCCGACGATGGGACCTCTGGGAATTCTCTGCCTGTAGATCATCTCTGCCTGTCTTTCTTATGAAACTTACATTGAAAACTTCTTTCAAAGAACACAAGCTTTGAGCCTCTACTTCTGTGCCTATAATGTATTATTTACCTGATCGTGGCTTTACAATGTTTGGATACCTGGGAGTTCAGGATGTCTCACTAATCTTGTTCAGTATTCTTATTTTCTTTCTTTTAAATTTTATTTCATTTTTAATTGGAAAATAATAAAACACAGTAGAGAAAATGAAAAAAAAAAGAACTGTATCAATAAGAATTTAAAGTATGGCGTCACAAGGGGAAAGGATAAAATAAACATTTATTATGTATAATGTGAAAACAATTCAACTATTTGGGGAAAAGTAAACTTAGAGTCTTATCTCATGCCACACACACAAATGAAATTAGATTTAGTAAAAAATAAAAATATATATAAAGCAAAAAGGAAAGTAAGAGGAAATAAAAATGTGCCTGTAAGAAATAATCTTAGTATTATAAGATTCCAAAGAATATGCAAAAGTATTTCCTGGAAATGATGTATAAGGTAGTTTTGAAAACTATCTTCTCAGGATATCAATAGTTTATGATGAGATATGGGGGTTAAAATATTAAAAAATTGTCCCTATGGTTGAGAGAGATGTCACGGAAAATGCATTTCCAATTTTTATAGTGTTCTCAATGTTTGTGTAATTTTAGGGTAATTGAATATATTATTCTTAACATTTTTTTCTAGCTAATAACAATCAGATTTGAAAGTATCCCTCAAACAAATAGCTAGAGAAATAGGAGTATTTGATGTGAGGAGAAATACTTCTAAGACTTAAGAAGGCAATGTTTTTGCCAAATGTAGTGGAGTAAATAACTATTTAAACTGGAAAAACATTTTAGCAGATGATGACACACCAAACACAAAATTTATCTGAGGCATATGGGTCTGATTAACATATCACAGTAAGGCTTAGCAGGCTAACATGGTCCAATCTGGAAAAGTTCAACTTTAATGCCTATTTACAGCTTTGACGTTTGATTCTTACACCTGATGCTTAAGTGCTGTTGGAAAACTGTCAACAAAGGTACAAAGTGGGGGTGGTGGGCTTATGACATTATCAACTAACATATAAAAGAATGAAATAGTTCCTGGACTCCTGCTGCTAATCCTCAGTGGTTCTGCAATACGAAACAGAGAGAAAGTCTAATGTCAGAGTGTGACTGGAGACAACTGTACACAGTTTTTTTCTTAGTCTAACATAACCGTTTTGTCTATCAGATGCTAAATTTTGCTGGTCAAAAAGACTAGTATCTTCCTCTCATTCTAATAGAAGATTCTTGCCTAAATGTCACATCTAGGAAGGCAAATTAACCCAAAGCATTATTCTCTATTCCTGAAGGATGCCAACAAGCCTTTTTAGATTTTAACTAGTTTGTAATTTAATTTTTGTTGTTGCTCTAGAATTGAAACAATATCTCTACTCCATTTAAAATGTATGGAAGATAAAGCATAGTTTTTGAATACTTAAAAAATACTTTCTGAAAAGTATTATCTTGAGTATTTGTTTTTCAAAATAGTTTTGGGGAAGGTAGTATGACACAGGGCAGACACACCTTTTTCAAATTTTTCTACTTGGGATCAACAATTATCATATTTTCTAGGGTAAAAAATAATATGGCACAATTAAGCACCACAGTGTTCAACTCTCAGAATAATAATAAAGTAAATGTCAGGAAAAAATGTGACTTTTGGAAGGATAAAAACAGAATTCATTTTATTGTACTAAGTAAGATAAAAGTTTTGGAAAATTGTCTAAGTTACTTGAAAGAAAGATTAAGGCCTACACGACATGAATTTTATAAAGAAAGCAGTGACAATAGAGAAAATAATTGTTCTCAACTTCAAGTTAGAGGGTAGCACTGAAGTTGGAAACCGTACCTGGAGTTTGGAGAGTTCTTGCACAGAAGGCTGCTCGATCTGTAACTTGTCACCACGCCTTTTTAATTCAATGATCCCTGCATCCAATTCCTTGAGCCCCTCTTCAGCCTGCTGTATTGCCTATGGAGATGTGTGACATTTCACTAAAAGCCCCAGGAACAACTTTCCCGCAGAAACCGTTGTCTTTTTGTGTTCCTCCTCCCTCCATGTAAGACATTTTCAGTACATACAAAAGCAGTCACCTCAATAAAAGGCCCTTTACTATACTACAGATTAGCTACCTTAAAGGTAACGAGGGGCAAGCAACTTAGGGTGGAGGGTTAGGAGAAGGACAGCTTCCTTAAACAAAAATGGGAGTCTGTGATTAGCAACACCTACCCGGAAGTCTGATTAATAAGGACATGGTAGGAAAAAGGTGTATGCCTGAGAGTTTTCTAGGGAACCATGTTCTGGAGCCTTGAAATGTAGGTAGGGGTGTCTTTGCAGAGAAACTCACTGAGGTAGCATGCAAACATGTTGCAGCATGCTCAGGGAACATGGCTAAGAGTTGTAAAGTGGAAAGCAAGTCAATCAATCTCAGCCTTATTGCTAAGTCTTGGCTTCCCAGTGTGAGGTCTGTAGAAGCAGAATCTCATCCTGGCCTTCAAGGATCTGATGGTTAGGGAGCCAGAATAAACAGAAGAAAACAAAGCGAGGCTGAGCATAATTAAGCACTAAGCCCGATAATGCAACTCATCCCCAGTAGTGGGACTGCGCATCCCGGAGCAGTCTGTAGGCTTTTGGAAGAAGGGCAACCTCAGTTGCCCTTGAAGGATGACAAGAACATAGACTCCAGATGGCAGAAGAAACATGTGTGTCCAATTTCCTCATTTTTGAAACCCCTAGAGCCAAAGTAAATATTCTGGTTGTTTGTTTTCTGTTGTGTTTTTGCCTCCATAAATCTACAGGGATGCAAAAACAGGAAAAAACACAATGCCGACAAAACTGTAGAAGTCAGAAATCAGAAGGACATGGGACATTTGACTTGGGAAAAATGTGGGAGCTGAATTCTCAGCTACCAGGGGATCCAGATCACCAAATGGGGAGCAACAGTAATCTCTGGAACTCTGGGTGAGAAGGGATGGAGTGAAACATTAAGGTCAGAAAGAAGCTGCTCACTGCTCCAAGAGTTGTTAAGTCCCCAGATCCCCAGCCTCATTCCATACTATCCCTTTCCTTTCCTTAGAAAAGACTGGAAGTTTGTTTTCTGGAGAAGTTTAAACAGACTGAGCAACTCCCGACACAGCTGTAGGCTTGAGCACTTGACCGACCACAGGGATAAAGTAGCTGGAAGCTACTGAATGCTGAGTGTGGGGTCCCCAAGTTTTCTCTCGCTTCCACGAGGCCTCTGCTCTCCAGACAGGAGGAAGAAAAAGTATCTGAAAAGACCAGCAGGCCTGAAAATTTGACACAAGAATTCTCTCTCTTTTTTTTTTTTTGTTTGCAGTTTTGGGCCAGGTCTGGGTTTGAACCCGCCACCTCCGGCATCTGGGGCCAGCACCCTACTCTGTTGAGTCACAGGTGCCACCCAATACAAGCATTCTCTAACAAATGGTCCACATGGGCCACCCTGTAGTAAATCTTGAATTTGCTAAGCTCCCTTGACACAGGAAGTTCCCTGTCAGTATTCCTACCCATGAGTAGACAAAAATGGATTTCTACAGACTTGTCAGTAACATGAAAGAGACCAACATAAGCAAAGAAATAAAAGCAACTTAGAGGGAAACAGATTACATAGGAAAAATAAAACTTTAATAAGAAAAAGACTAACATATTCAAAGAGATTGCAAAAGTAAAACATTCATTTAAGAACAAAATACTATATAAAAAAGGATCATTCAGAGAACCAAAATGCACTCTGGAAGAATTAAACACATGAGAACAGAAATGCAAAACTCAGGAGAAGTGTCTGGAGGTGAAATCGAGGCAGTCTTCTAGAAAACAGAGCAAAAGACAAGCAGAGAAAGGTCTCTTGGATCAGAATAACCAGAGGACTTGAGCATAAAAAGTTCTCCAGAAATGGAGACAGGTCAAATGGAGGAATAAAAAGCATTAAAAGAATCAGCAAGAAAATTGCAAGTACAGGAAGATAGGAGCTGTCAAATCAAAAGAGCCCATTGAGCTTCCAGCCCAGCAGATAAAAATAGACCTTCCCAAAGGCACATGATTATAAAATTCCAGACCACTGAAAATGAGAATACTTTTATAAAGCCAACACTGGAAGCTAGAAAACAATGGGGTAAAAGCCTCCAGACTCTGAGAGAATTGATTTCCCACCAGGAAATCTGTAGATAGCTAAGTTAACCCTGTAAAGCATGGTAGCCCTATAGAACATGGTAACCCTGTAAAGCCCAGTAGCCCTATAGAACATGGTAGCCCTATAGAGCATGGTAATCTATAGAGCATGGTAATCCTATAGAGCATGGTGGCCCTGTAGAGCATGGTGGCCCTATAGAGTCTGGTGGCCCTAAAGAGCAGGGTGGTCCTGTAGAGCATGGTAACCCTATAGAGTATGGTAGCCCTATTGAGCCTGGGGGCCCCTACAGAGCATGGTAGCCCTATAGAGCATGGTAGCCCTATAGAACCTGGTGGCCCCTATAGAGCATGGTAACCCTATAGAGCATGGTGCAAGAGCATTTTCAGACATCCTTCTTTAAAAATGTGCCTATCATTCACATTTTCTTAGAAAGATACACACTAAGCAAGCAAGGAAGAAACTGATTAAAGAGAATGACTTGGGGCTCACAAAAGAGAAAATGCAACAGAGGAAGAAATGAAGGGGTTCTCAGGATGGTGGTGATGGGAAACCCTAAGAAGAAAACCATGCATGAGGATTATGAGGCCACAGGTCAGTTCTAGATTGGAACAACCTGACTCCAAAGATGAACATGCTGAGTGAGGGGTGTCATCCCAAGGCCTTCTACTATTAATTCCACTCATACTACATTGGGTTTGAGTGGAATTAGCAAATCCATTTGGCTGCTTTCTGTGATTAAAAAGAATTATCTGTAACATTAATTTAGTCTTTTTTAGAATCACATACATTATAATCCCCTCTCCCGCAAAAAAGGTTCTTTCATGTAGAAGATATGACATCAACAATTATGTTTACTTGGGGAAAAGTGGACAATCTCTTTCAAAAAGTAGATGAAATTATAGTCAAGAAAGAGGGCATAATACACGCACACATATGTGCATGTGTGTGTATATACACACACACACACTAAATAATCTCTATTTTGGGGAGTGTCCAGTGAAATTAGGTTAATTTCCATACTTTCCATAAATTCCGTCTTCCCTTCTGGTTTCCACTGCCACCATGTTAGCTCAAGTTCTCATTCTTTTTCATCAGTGCAGCCACCTGCAACCTCATGCTGGATCATGACACTATCTGATTATAGGAAACGCTGTAGGAATACAGAGCCAGAGAGGCGGGAGCTCCAAGACAGGGAGAAGGAAGTTCCAGAGAGAAGAAATAAACAGCATAAGCTGAGAAGACACGAGGGAGCATGGTCTGACTGGGGAACTACCCGTGATGCTCAGTGCCCAGGGGCGAGACCAGAGTCTGACACTCACACTCACTCTCACCCTCAAACATCCCCAGTGGTGTTTCACGGTCAGGGATCTCCAAGGCAAGTATAAGGAGCCAATGATGTGCAAGATTATCTATCAGGATGAAATACTACATTTTTTTTGAAAGGAAGGTTCTCACTCTGCTGTCCAGTCTAGAGTGCTGTGGTATCATCACAGCTCACAGCAACCTCAAATTCCTGGGTTCAAGCCATCCTCTTGCCTCAGCCTCCCAAGTAGCTGGGACTACAGTTGCCGGCCATGTTGCATGGCTAATTTTTCTATTTATAGTAGAGATGAGGTCTTGCTCCTGCTCAGGCTAGTCTTGAACTCTTGAGCTCAAGTAATCCTCCTGCCTCTGCCTCCCAAAGGGCTAGGGTTACAGGTGTGAGCCACTGCACCCAGGGCTAGGGTTACAGGTGTGAGCCACTGAGCCCAGAGCTAGGGTTATAGGTGTGAGCCATTGCACCCAGGGCTAGGGTTACAGGTGTGAGCCACTGTACCCAGGGTTAGTGTTACAGGTGTAAGCCACTGCACCCAGGGCTTGGGTTACAGGTATGAGCCACTGTACCCAGGGTTAGTGTTACAGGTGTGAGCCACTGCACCCAGGGCTATGGTTACAGGTGTGAGCCACTGCACCCAGGGCTAGGATTATAGGTATGAGCCACTGAACCCAGGGCTAGGGTTACAGGTGTGAGCCACTGCACCCAGGG
>CAUYPK010154865.1:0-10367 GCA_963574355.1 Loris lydekkerianus | reverse complement strand
TTATTCTTTTTGTTTTTCAGTTTTCAACAGTTAAAAAAAAAAAAAAAAAAGTTTTTTTTTTTTTTTTTTTTTTTTTTTTTACTCCAGTGACCACCTGGTCTTCTATAAAGTCTACTAATTAGGCAGAAGTATTTCCACCTCCTGGATATGGCACAGCCAACAAGAAATATGTGATTATACATGAATGCCACAGCCCCTACATCCATAGCAAGCAATTATAGAAATTGTAAGGTTATTTTGTGGCTTCATTCTCCCTAGGATGAGAGAGAGAGAGAGAGAGAGAGAGAGAGAGAGAGAGACAGAGAAATAGATATTACCCAACACCAATGTCATTATATTGTCTCTTTCTTTCCCCTACTCTCCCAGCAATTATAGAAATTGTAAGGTTATTTTGTGGCTTCATTCTCCCTAGGATGAGAGAGAGAGAAAAAGAGAGAGAGAGAGAGAGAGAGAGAGAGAGAGAGAGAGAGAGAGAAATAGATATTACCCAACACCAATGTCATTATATTGTCTCTTTCTTTCCCCTACTCTCCCAGCATGGTCAAGCACTGACTTTGGGGACACATGGACAAGCCTGCCAGCAAGTTCCTATACCATCAAGATTAGATTGTGTTGTTCAAGGGCACAGAGGAGAGATTTGTGATCTAATTGGGAAGCAAGAGACATTGCATGGGAAGAACTGAAAAGAAAGCAGTTTGTGTCCCTGCTGCACATACTCTCAGAGTACCATGCCTTCCCCCACCCTGCAGGAACATCATGCTCTCAGCCCAGTGCAAGATCCTAAACAAGAAAGCTCCCAGCCTACCGGACCATCATGCTGGAGCTCAACTCATTTGAGCACCCATCTGCTAGCAGACATTGAAGGAAGAACAAGTAGCAGGACAGGGGGTACAAGAGTGAAACTGGCTGCCAATAGCCAGATTGTGGGTAAAAGATGGCCTCTGCATCCACATGTAGACTCTCTGTGTGGGTAAGGTCAGTTCATCCCCTCCTTCCCACCTTCTTCTGATGCTGTATATAAGCAGACCTTTGATCTTTGCCAAAACAGTATCATATAACCTTTTGTTATGCCTGAGGGCAGGCTTACCCAAACCAGTTCTCAGTCCCCAACTTGCCTCTGCTGTGGTGAAGAATAAGAACTCATCTGGAAATCTCATTACCATATCCATCACCTGGGGCATTTGAGTGTTTCTCCTGAGAGATTAAAATCAGTCATGGACCCTAAAAACAACACTGCAGCTTGTTCCTTCTTGCAGGCACATCCTAGAGACAGGGAGGTCCAATTTACATAGGCCTTTATAGTAGTTAATGGTTCAATCATATAGGGAGTTCTTGATTCTTACCTACTATCTCAGAGATCAAACTGGACATGCAAATAGAATTCACACTCTTAAGAAGACCAAAAAGCTGAGGAAAGAGAAAGGATTTAAAGGACTTCCATACTCATTCATCAAAGAAAGGCAAAGAATCTGACCACACACATAGCTCAGCACTGCGATAGCCTACAAACAAGTGAGAAGACCACCACACTAACACTATCTATAATCTAGACAACTATCCCAAACCTGTACTGTAACAAGCCAAACCAAAGGTCCTTACCCAATATATGCTATAGATACTCTTTCACAAATGGTGGAGGTGGAGCTACATTTTGGAGAAAATGAAAAAATAAGAAGAGACATCTGCATCAGATAAGTAGGATTCAATTAAAAACTCCAAAATTAAGAAAAATCAGAGTGAAAGTATAGCCCCAATAGGGAGCACTAGCTCTTTTTTCTCCCACAATAGATACAAAACAAAATGAAAATATTGAAATGATAAAGAATTTGAAACACAGGTTGTATGGAAACTCAAGAAAAAATAGAAAATTAATTCAAAGAAACCAGATAAAATTTATAAAATGATTAAAAATTCACGAAAGAGATTCACATATATTAAAAAGTAGTACTATTTGGAAATGAAAAACATACATATTTAAATTAATATGAAAGACAGTGCAAAGTTTTTAAAATAGTCTAGACCAGGCTTAAGTAAGAATCTCAGACCTTGAAGACGAATTTTTTAAATTAAATCAGTCACACAAAAATAAAGGAGAATTAAGAAGAATGAACAAAACATATAATAAATACAGGGTTATGTAGAGGAGAAAAAAAAATATATATATATAGGCATCACTGAGGATGAAGAATTTATACCAGCTCTTAAAAATGTATTTGAAGGAATATTTGAGTAAAATTGATCTATTCTTCCTAGATATTTAGACATCCAGATATAAGAGGGTCAAAGAACACCTGGGAGACTCACCACAAAAAAAGCAATCACCAAGACATACAGTTATCAAACTGGTCAAAGTCAACACAAAGTATGAAGTCCTGCAGGCTGTGATGTGAAAACATCAAGTAACATACAAAGAAAAAATTTTACAAACTCAAAAGGATAGGTGTCCAATCTTCAGTATTCTTAAACAGAAGAATGGCCAGCCTAGAATTTTGTATCCTTCAAAAAGAAATTTTCATATATGAAGGAGAAATAAAGACTTTTCCACACAAGGAAAAACTAAGATTATTTTTCAAGGCCATAACTACCTTGCAGAAAATAATCAGAGCCAAATTATACATGGATCAGCACAATAGACACCCACCACCCAAAAGCCAAATCTCAGAGATCATATACAACAATAGCATAAGAGGAAAAAAAAATCAAGGTAATATCTAATAGTATGAACAAAACAGCATCCTACATATCAATTATATCAGTCAACATTAGTTGTTTGAATGCCCCACTCAAGAGACATAAGCTGCCTGAATGGATGATAAAATAAAACCCAAGTATCTTCTGTCTTGAAGAAACACATCTAATCCAAAAGGACTCATCTAGACTCAAGGTGAAGGGATGGAAGAAAAGTATTCGACACAAATGGAAACCAAGAAAAGCAGGTATAACCATTCTCATATTAGACAAAACTAATGTTGAAACAATAGTAAAGTATGACAAAAAATGGTCATTATGTAACAGTAAAGGGAGAACTTCATAAAGAACACATAACAATACTCAATATTCTTACACTTAACATAGGTACACCCAGAGTCATTAAGTAAATCTACTAGATCTAAGCAAAGTGATAAACAGCAGAAGTATAATTACCAGGGACTTCAAAACCCCACTAAGAGAACTGGACAGATCATCCAAGAAGAAAGTAAATATAAAAGCACTGGGAATAAGGAGGACTGTAGAATAAATAAGCCCAGTAGACATTCACAGAACACTTTACCCCAAAACCACTGAATATACATTATTTTTGTAACCACATGGCACATTCTTCAAAACTGGTCATAACTTAGCCCATGGAAAATGTATCAAAAAATTCAAAGAAAGAGAAATCATGCCATACATCGTCTCATCCCACAGTGAGGGAAAAAAAACAAAAACAAAAACAAAAACAAACAAACAAACAAAAAAAACCCCTAAAAATAAACTCCAAGAGCTATACAAAATTCTACATAAAAACATGGAAATTAAATAATGTGTAGCTGAAAGATTACTGGGTCTATAAGGAAAATAAAAAGATTACTTGAATTGAGTGATAAAGAGTGCACAGATATCAAAATATATGAGTTTCAGCAAAAGCATTCCCAAAGGGAAATTTTACAGGCTTAAAATCCTACATCAAAATGAAAGATCATAAATCAAAAATCTAATGGCAAATCTCATGGAACTAAAAAACAAAGATAAAATCAAACTGAAAGCAAGCAAAAGAAAAGATATAACTAAGGTTATATCTTTTAAAGCAAAACCAAATGAATAGAACACAAAACAAACAACAACCACAAAGCAATAAAAGGGATGAACGAAACAAAAATTAGTTTTTTATAAAAACCAACAAAATTTATGGACCTCTTAGTATATTAACCATAAATACAATAGAAAAATAATAAACTCAATTAGAAATGAAAAGAGGCATTTACACTGATAACACAGAAATACAAAATATTATTTGTGAATGCAGTGAAAATCTCTACACAAATAAACTTGAAAACATAGGGAAAAATGGACAAATTCCTGTGAACACCCACTCCCAATATTCAGTCAGGAGGTTATAATACTTCTGAACAGACCAATAAAGAGTGGCAAAATTAAAGCAATAATAAAATATTTCTAAGAAAAAAAAAAGCCCTAGAACAGAATTATTCACAGCTAAATTTTAGTAGACTTACAGACAAAAGCTGGGACCTACACTGCAGAAATTATTTCATAACATCAAGAAAGAGGAAATACACTTCAACTAATTCAATGAAACCAGAACCAGATATGAACAAAAGCCAGATGTGAACAAAACAACAAAAAAATAAAACTATAACACCAAAATCCCTTATAAATATAGATGGAAAAATCCTCAATAAAATACTACCAAACCAAATTCAACAGCTCATAAAAATAATAATAATCTACCAGTAGCAACTGGGATTTCTTCTAGGGATACAAAGATAGTTCAACATACATAAGCCAATTAATATGACTGACCACATAAACAGAAGCAAAACCAAAGGCTATATGATCATTTCAATAAATTCAGAAAAAGTATTAAAAAATATTCAGCACTCTTTCATAATAAAAATTCTCAAAAAAACTACATGCAGAAGGAATAGATGCAAAATTTTGAAAGCTATATATGACAAATTCATAGCCAACATCATACTTAACAGGGAAAAAAGCATTTGAAAGCATTTCCATTAAGAATTGGAACAAGACAAGGGTGGTCACTGTCACTAATTCTATTGAATATACTGTTAGAAGTCCCAGTTAGAGCAATAAGGCAAGAGAAAAAAATAAAGTGTATCCAAATTGGAAAGGATATCAGACTCCAGCTTTTTGCTGATAATGTAATCTTATATCTAGAAACTCCAAAAACTCTAGGACTTGATAAATCATCAAAATTTCAGGTTATTAAATCAATGTACACAAATCCATAGCATTTCTATACACCAATAACAGTCAAATTGAGATTTAAATTGAAAACTCAATATGATTCATAATAGTCACAAAAAATATAAAATGCCTAGGAATACACTGAGTTAAGAAAGTGAAAGATTTCTACAAAGAGAACTATGAAACACTGAAGGAATAAATCTCAGATGACACAAACAAATGAAAAACATCAAGCTTATGATGGCAGACTAATAACCATAATGTACAAGGAACTCAAGAAAAGCAGCAAGAAAAAATCAACCAACCTCACTAAAATGTCAGCAACAAACACAAACAGAAACTTTTCAACAGAAGATAGACAAATGGCCAATAAGAACAAAAAAAAAAAAAAAAAAAAAGAACAACATTACTATTCATCAGGGAAATGAAAATTTAAACCACAATGAGAAACTCTAAGATGATGAAGTAGAACTATTTCTTCATCACTTGCTTTCAGTAAGATCAGGACAAGGGGACCCCAGCCACCTCTTACTAGATTGTCCCATCCAGAAACATCATTACAAGGGCAGAGTTAGACCCCAGGGAACTCCAGGAGTAAAGGAGGTTGGGAAGTATGAAAAACATGCATAGAAAGCAGTTGTGAAAGACAAAATATGACTTGGTGTGAAGGGACAAAAAGCCATATTTCAGGAAAATAAAAATCAATAGAAAAAAGGAAGGGTTGTAATCTAATTTTTAATACAAGTAAGATTTAAAGCAACTGCAGTCAAAACAGACAAAAATGGACACTTCATAGTGGTCAAGGGAACAATATAAAAAAAAGAAATTTCTATTCTAAATATTTATGCACTCAACTTGAATGCTTCCAGATTTATGAAACAGTCCTTAATTAGTCTAAGCAATAGCAATATGATATCCTATAACACCGTAATAGTAGAGAACTATAACAGACCCCATACAACACTAGACAGATTCTCCAGACAGAAAGTAAACAAAGATACAAGGGACTTAAAGGTGACCTAAGAACAACTGTGCTTAATAAGACATACACAGAACACACCAGCCCCAAACTAAGTAATACGTGTTCTTCTCATCAGCCCAGGGAACATTCTCCAAAATAGATATCTTAGGTAAATCAAACTTCAACAAAATCAAAAGAATTGAAATTACCTGGTATCTTCTTAGACAATAAGGCAATAAAGGTGGAACTCAACTTAAACAAAATGTTCATCACCTCACAAAAGTATGGAAAATAAACCTTATTATACTCAATTACAGTTGGGTAAAGAAAGAGATTAACAAAAGGAAATCATTAACATCCTTGAGCCCAACAACTATGAAGACACAAGCTACCAAAACCAGTGAAACACTGCAAAAGAAGTCCCAAGAGGAAAATTTATTGCATTAATTGCCTACATGTGAGCAACAGAAAAACAGAACATCAACAATCTAATTAATCATCTTAAAGTAATAAAAGAGAAATCCAAACGCAAACCTTGCAGAAAAAAAGAAATAACCAAAATTATATCAGAAATAAATAAAATTTAAAACAAAAGAATTATTGAGAAAATTAATAAAACAAAAAATTGGTTGTTCAGAATTATATACAAATTGATATACCATTGACCAGATTGAGCAGAAATATAAAAATAAAATCTTTAATAACCTCAATGAGAAATGAAAAAGTGGAAATAACAACTGATACCGCAGAGATTACAAGAGATTATTTCCGACTACTAAAATAAATTATATGCCCAGAAAATTGACAATGTGGAGGAAATGGACCCATACCTGGAATCACCCCATCTCCCTATACCTAACCAGGAAGAAATATATTTCTTGAAAATTCCAATATTAAGCACTGAGATTGCAGAAGAAATAAAAAAGCTTCCAACACAAAAAAGTGTAGAACCAGATGGCTTCACATAAGAATTTTACCACACCATCAAAGGGAAGCTTGTATCTATATGGCATAACCTATTCCAAAACATTGAGAAGGAAGGAACCTTACCCAACACATTCTATAAAGTAAACATCCCCTTGATTACAAAACCAGGAAAAGACCCAACTAAAAAGGAGAACTACAGACCAATTTTACTAATGAATATCGATGCAAAAATATTCAACAATATCTTACAAATAGGTTGTAGCTACACATTAAAAAAAATTTATGCAGCATGATCAAATAGGTTTCATCCAAGGGGTGAAAAAGATGTAAGGCTGGTTTAAAATTTGCAAATCCATAAATGTGATACACCATATCAATAGAAGCAAAATCAAAGAACATATGATCCTTTTCAATAGATGCAGAAAAAGCATTTGACAAAATTCAGGATCATTTTCTAACAAGAACACTTAAGAAAATAGGCATAGGTGGGACATTTCTTAAGCTAATTGAAGCCATCTATGACAAACACACAGCTAACATCATACTGAATCAAGAAAAACTGAAAGCTTTTCCACTTAGAACTGAAACCAGGAAAGGATGTCCAGTATTGCCACTATTATTTGACATCGTGTTGGAAGTTCTAGCCAATGCAATCAGACAAGACAATGATATAAAAGGCATCCAAATGGGGACAGAAGCAAATACTTACCCTTTGATAATGATAATATCTTATACTTAGAAAAACCTAGAGACTCAACCATAAAAACTCCTAGAAGTTGGCAGCACCTGTGGTTCAAGGAATAGGGCACCGGCCCCATATACATGAGGTGGTGGGTTCAAACATGGCCCTGGCCAAAAACTGAAAAAATAAACAAACAAACAAACAAAAAAACTCCTAGAAATGATCAGAAAATGCAGTAATGTCTCACAATATAAAATCAGTGTCCACAAATCAGTAGTCTTTGTATATGCCAATAACAGCCAACATGAGAAGCAAATCAATGAAGCAATTCCCTTCACAGTAGCTTCAAAGAAAATGAAATACATAGTAAAATATTTAACAAAAGAGATGAAGGGTATTTACATAGATAATTTCAAAACCTTAAGAAAAGAAAGGGCACAAAATGTCTATTCTATTCAAAGAAACCTACAGATTAAATTCAATCCCCATTAAAATACTAACATCATATTTTGAAGAACTAGAAAAATAATACTTTTTTGGTATAGAACTAGAAAAGCCACATATAACCAAAGCTATTCTTAGTAATAAAAATAAAGCCAGAGACATCACCCTACCATGTTTCAGGCTATATTACCAGTCCATAACATGGACTTGTAATAAAAATACCATGAAATTGGCACAAAAGAGAGACCTAGACATATGGAACATAGATGAACCCTGTCTCTACTTGCCATGTGATCTTTGATAAACCAAACAAATGGTGATGCCAGAACTGGATAACCACATGTAAAATACGGAAACTGTACCCATACCTTTCACCACTTACAAAAAGTAACTTAAGATGGATAAAATATTTAAATCTTGGGCACAAAACAATGAAAATCTTAGAGGAAAGTGTGGGGACAACTCTTGAGGATGTTGGACTGGGGAAAGAATTTATGCAGAAGACTTTAGTGACAATTGCAACAGCAACAAAAATTAACAAATGGGACTTAATTAAGCTTAATTAAAAGGTTCTGCACAGCTAAGGACATAACATGTGAAGCAAAGAGACAACCTCATAATGGGAAGAGACATTTGCAGAATATTAATCTGACAAAATATTGACAGAATCTACACAGAGGTCAAATGAATCAACAAATAAAGCAAACTACCACATCTACCACTGGGCAAGAGATATGAACAGAACTTTCTCTAAAGAAAACAAACATATGGCTAAGAAACATTTGAAAAAATGCTCATCATTCTTAATAGTCAGAGAAATCAAAACCACCATGAAATATTACCTACCCCCAGTGAGAATATGTAGAGGAATGGACACCATGCTTATAAGGACAGATACTAATTCTTATCACATTAAAAGAAAATGCTGAGAACAGGACAGTCTCCTGGAATGAGATAAGATCAGTCACTCACTAGTAAGCATGTATTAAACATTGATTTATGGTTTCTTTATGGGAGTTGTGAGGAAAGAACACGTGCGGATAAAGCACATGGCAATCCTTATGCATGCAGCCCGCCATCGTATGTCATTAACTTAACTCTCCACACCTGTTTTGTATGACCTTAATAAATAGCCATTGCAGAGGGGGCTTAGTGCTGCCCCCTTAACCTGCACTTAAGGTTAGCCTGCCTCCCGCAAGCTTGCACTTATAATCAATGTCACTCCTGGTTCCTTCATGCAGTAACTGAGATCCAGGCCATAGGAGTCATGACAAGAATAGCCCACATAACAAAGTCTCAAATTTATAGATGCTGGTGTGCATATGGAAAGAAGGGAACACTTTTACATTGCTGGTAAGCCTGAAAACTAATACAACCTTTTTGGAAGGAAGTATGAAGAATCCTCAAAGAACTCAAATTAGACCTCCCATTTGATCCTGCAATCCATTACTAGGCATCTACCCAGAAGGAAAAAAAAAAAAAATCCTTTTATCATAGGAACATTTGCACTACCCTGTTTATCACAGCTCAATTTACAATCACCAAAATGTGGAAACAATTTAAATGCCCACCAATCCAGGAATGGATTAACATACTATGTGTATGTATGCCATGAAATACTATTTGCCATCAAAAAAGACGGAGACTTTACATCTCTTGTATTAACCTGGTTGGAGTTGAAACACATTCTTCTTAGAAAAATATCCTAAAAATGAAAAAGCAAGAGTGCCACTGTACTCAATTCTAATATGAAGCCATTAGATGATCTAATACACACTCACATAAGAAAAAAACTCAAATCAATTCAAGGTTGGGGTTTCAAGGAACACAGGAACAGGGAGAAGAGAGGAAGGAGGGAGATGGATGTGCTCCCACTTCATAGGCACAATGTTAGGGTGTATGACATCCTCTTTGGGTGGGGACACAATTGAAAGAGGGACTTCACCTAACAAATGAAAACACTGCAACCTAATTCTTTCTTTTTTTTTTTTTTTTTCAGTTTTGACTGGGGCTGGGCTTGTGAACCCGCCACATGCAGCATGTGGGGCTGGCGCCCGACTCCTTTGAGCCACAGGCACCACCCATAACCTAATTCTTTGCACTCTCAATTAACCTGCAACAACAAAAATAAATAAATAAACAGAAACAGAAACTACACAAATAAACAAAGCACTTAAATGAGACCCTAGAACAATTGGGCTTAATAGACGTATACAGAACTTACGAGTCTAAAACTATTGAGTATTTATTTTTCTCATTAGCTCATAGATCATACTCCAAAATTGATCATATCCTATGCTGCAAATAAAACCTTGACAAAATTAAAAGAATTGAAATTATGCCTTATGTCTTTTCAGAATATAAGGAAATAAAGGTGGAACTCAACTCCAACAGTAAAAGCTTCATCCCCATAATAAAGTAAAAAAT
>CAUYPK010154860.1:0-14594 GCA_963574355.1 Loris lydekkerianus | reverse complement strand
TTTCGGCTCTTTGCCTCTTATCATTATTTTGTATACTGTGGCTCTTTGCCAAGTTTGGATTTTGTTATGCTGCTTCTGAGGAGGGACCTCTGAGGAGCGATCTCCGAGCGCGTAGTCGAACTTGTTCGCCACCCCTGAAAGTATTTAAATGTTAATAATTACAGGTGGTCATTCAGTAATAACAGTGTTGTCCTTTTCCTTTTGTCTCTATGAGATTGCCTATTAGCCAGCACCTACTGCATTGCCAAGATTAGATGACCCTTATTGACATTAACCAGTGTTTAGATGGTTATATGTTTCTAATACGTTTCTATTCCTTTTTTGTTGCTACCTTAGTTTCCTCTTTGCAGGGTAAATGCTTCCAGACCAATGTCTAGGGCTAGGCTGTGTCTAACCTACCCAATGTCTGATACAGAGTCAGGGGTATGTGGCCAGCAGATGTGGCTGAGTTAGTTCCATTACTTTGCCCGCTCTGCTGTCCAAGTTCACCTTACAGTGATCTTTCTTCACCCTTGCTGCTCTGTTTAAGCTTTTTTTGTTTTTTTATTTTTTGTTGATACCTTGATTTTAACATCTAAGCCTTTTTATGAGATTCTCTTTTCCTCCTTCTGAGTTCCTTCTCTATCTCCCTTCCTGTCTCCTGCTTACCTAGTTCTACTTAGCCCTTAATTCCAGTGAAAAACCCCTTTCCCTCTGATGCCTTCCCATGGGTTCTTCTTTAAGCCCCATCCTTTTTTTTGGCTTTGAGCACCTATAGTCTTTAAAGTCTGTGGCTCGTATGTAGTTACCTTGAAGTAGAATGTTTCCTGGGGGTTCATTCTATATTCCAGACTGTGAGGCACTTGAGGATGAGGCCAGATTTTATCCTTCTGAGTGTACCTACCACCTCCAGCAGACAGCTGAATACAAGTAGTTATTCAGCAAACACAGGGGCTAGTGTAGCCAGAAGCTGTGCTCTGCCAGCACTGAGCCCCCAAGGGCTCTGAGTTTGTGTCTCCAAGCTCAGGACAAGGTAGAAATGCTGCAGATGCATCTTCACCAAGGCCCAGCTTACACGACCTTCTTTGTTTTCTTGCCTGGAGGGGGAGGGGCAGGGGAGCTGCTCCACATCCCAGTGGCAGGACAGAATGCTCACTGTGCTCCCTTATCACAGAATTATATGCCAGAATTGCGCTACATCACAGCATCTTCTTGTGCTGGTATGAGCCTGGTGGCCTCTGTCCTGCTCCTCCAGGAAATGCCTTAGCCTGGTTCTGTGTGCCCCACTGGGGTGCCTATTTCCAGGAAGAGAAGGTACCAGGGCTTCCCTTTGTAGGCAGGGTCTGTTCTCAACTGAGGTGGGAGATGAAGGCAAACCCTATTGCCTTGGAGGTTCTAGATAGGGGTCTTGGCTTTCTTGGAGATCAGGATAAGAGGAGCAGAAAGACTCTGCTGAGCCTTATTTACTAGCCATGGACTTGGAATGAAGACATTGGTTGAAGCCCCAGTTTGGCCACAAATATATGGCTATGGGCAAAGAACTTTCCCATCCACGTGGCATTTTGGTGGTGGAAGTGAGCGCAAGTCTTCTCATTCCAGGTTCTTTCCACTGCTCCACACAAGCACTATAGGCATTTGGTATCATGCCAAGTCACCTGTCTTTTCCTTTTTAGAAACCAAGGTGCTTTTGGGTCAGGGACTTTCTTCTAGTGGCCTGTTCTCAGAGGGCCACCTGACATGATCACATGATTCCCCTACATTTCCTTTCTATAGATATCGATATTTTTCTTTAAGCCTCTGACTTTCTTGAGCTACCCAATGGGTATATCTCTTTTGTCAACTAGAAATCCTTTCCTGGACTGGGCATGGTGGTTCACGCCTGTAATCCCAGCACTTGGGAGGCCAAGGTGGGTGGATTGCCTGAGCTCACAGGTTCAAGACCAGCCTGAGCCAGAGTGAGACCCCCCCATCTCTAAAAATAGCTGGGTGTTGTGGCAGGTGCCTATAATCCCAGCTACTTGGGAGGCTGAGGCAAGAGGATCACTTGAACCCAAGAGTTTGAGGTTTCTGTGAACTAAGATGCCAGGGCACTCTACTAAGAATAAGCAAGTAAGACTCTGTCTCAAAAAAAAAAAAAAAAATAGAAATCCTTCCCAGAAGAAGTGGGCAAAGTAGTACTACTTTGGTGAAGTAATTAATACCTTCCTATAGTTGGTGTTATGAAGGAATGAATGGATATCACCAAGAGGCAAGAAATTGATGACACCATGACACCTTAATCACTACTGCCAGAAACTAGGCCACTCTCGGGAACCCCTCTGTGAAACTGACCATTTTAGAACAAGACTCGCCCAATTTCCAGTCCTCATGAAATGAAATGAGTTCTGTCCTTTACTGCCTTCTCAGCTATTTCTCCATGTCAGTACATTCAGTGGGACAGAGGGACAGAAGAGAGGATGTTGGTGTGGGAGCAAAGGGGTCCTGGCTTTGGTTCTGAAGCCACGCATACTTAAGCAAGTCCCTTCTCCCAACAGAGCCTAAGTTTCCTGACCTCTAACATTCAGGTGCCTTCCTAGCCTCCTGCAACTTCATGATTATGTGAAGCATCTTTGCTGGGCCCCAGGCTGCCTACATAGATAGAGGAGGAATTACTCAGCTAGTGCTGTGGCCTACGGCACAGTAAAGCCATGGGTGCCACCGAGATGACTTCTGCTGAGATTATACAAGGCAACTTGGCACCAAGTCCATGGAACAGTGCCTGTTTTAGCAACATAGTTAGTAAATATTGACTCCGTGGTATGAAAATGGAAAGCAAAGGTGTCTGTGTTAACTCACCCAGAAGGTAGAAGTTCACCACCCCCTAGTAAGACAAGATATAGTAATGCAGCGTGTAGGTGTGTCACCAAAACAAGTTCTTTAGGGATGGGGAGGCTGGAAAATAGGACAAGGAAGCCTTCTGTGGGCAGCTGCTCAATGGCTGCTTTCCTGTCTGCACTGGCTGGCTGGCTTATTCCTTTGTTCGTTTAAAAATGAATGAACACTTACATACCTATAGGCATATGGGAAAAAGCCTGCAAAGAAATATACCAAAACATTGTGGCATTCTCTAGAGAGGGTGAAGTCGCCACAGATTAGTACTTTCATATACTTTTCCTATTTGGCACATTGTCTACAATGATTATATATTACTTTAATAATCTGAAAAGGACAAAGTATTAGAAATAAAACAATTTTCACTAAAAAGTATGAAAGAATTCTCAGAACCATCCAAGTACCTCAAACCTTTTTGTTTTGCCTACTGAACACTATGTAGATCCATAGCTATCAAAAGAAGTTACTCTTCTGAATAATCCTTGATCTAAGCATGTTTACTTATTGATTTAAACCCACAAAAGCAGAGTGTGGGGCCGGGCGAGGTGGCTTGCGCCTATAATCCTAGCACTCTGGGAAGCTGAGGCGGGTGGATTGCTTGAGCTCATGAGTTCGAGACCATACTGAGCAAAAAAGCGAGACCCTGTCTCTACTAAAAATAGAAAAACAGAGGCCAGAGGATCGCTTGAGCCCGAGTTCGAGGTTGCTGTGATGCCATGGCACTCCACCCAGGGCAACAGCTTGAGATTGCCTCAAAAAAAAAAAAAAAGGCAGAGTGTGGTAGGAAAATAATGCAATCATTTAAGATGTCAGGATTTTTTTTTTTAAGTAAACAAATACTTAACTGCTTTGGGTGCTTTCTGTTTGCCAGCCCTGTGCTCCATAGCAGCTAGGCTCCTCTTGGCCCAGACAGAGCCGGGCAGGTCTGAGACAGGACATTTTGGGAAGTGGTTGCCCGTGAACTGAAGGTAGAAAGGTAGGTAGGTTCAGTATTTAGAGCATTAGGTTAAGGGAAGGAGGTGGAAGTGTCATTATGATTATTATGTCATCATAATTACAATTACCCCTGATTATCGGTGTATAATCGTACTGTAATATAACAACTGTATACCAGGAGCCTTTCATATATTGTTACTAACCATACAAAACTTTATGGAATAGGTGTTTGGAACTTTTTTAGGGATGAGAAAACCAGAACCAGGAGAGTCACATCTCCAAAGCTCCAGAGCCAGTCAGCAGTAGGCCCTGGATTCAAAACTGACTGCAAAGCATTTGCTCTTTCTGCCATGCCAGGTCACCTCTCAAAGGGTTCAAGGTTTTTTTTGAGAGAGTCTCACTATATCGCCCTCAGTAGATTGCCATGGTGTCACAGCTCATAGCAACCTCAAACTCTTGGGCTTAAGCGATTGTCTTCCCTTAGCCTCCCAGGTAGCTGGGACTACAGGCACCTGCCACAATGCCTGGCTTTTTTTTTTTTTTTTTTTTGTAGTTGTCATTGTTGTTTTTAGTAGGTTAGGGCTAGGTTCAAATCCGCCAGCCCTGGTGTCTGTGGCCGGCACCCTAGCCACTAAGCTTTGGGCACTGAGCTAAGTTCAGAGTTTTGTAATAGAGACTAGAAACCTTGAAAGGAAGCTGGAGCTATTAAACAGGATCCGCACAATTTCCACTCAGGATCAAGGAGGTTTGGAGAAAGAGGCAGCCCACATGTAAAATATGGATGAGTAGCTAAAAGTAGGATCCCAGCCTTGTCAGTCCTGAAACCAGGTGTGGCTGTGTCTTCTCTCCTCATCCTGAGATGACCCAGAGAGGCCTGTTGGCCTGGGCCATGGAACCATGAGCACCATGGGACAAGTGGCCTCCTTTGGGGTACCTTCTGGCTGGTCTGGGAGGGCCCTTTATCTGCTGACAGCCTGTGTGATGGGAGAGGCCCAGTTTTGGGGGGCCAGGAAGTTGGAGTGTGGGATTGCGGCATCAAGGCCTATGGGTGAGAAGTTGGTCTATCGGCTTTCTGTGTGCCTGATTGATTGAAACAACCAGTAAAGAAGTCTTAAGGCTGTTTAGCCTTTAACTGGATTTTTGAGTCTGTGGCAGCAATTGCCTCGTTGGGCTCACAGGTTGTGTGCTCACAGACAGCCCTTGGGACTAGCGAGGAGCTCACTTCCTCTCCCACCTTCATGGGAAACCTCTGCCTGCAAACAGCATCTTGAGAATGCTCATGTCTGCCCCCCCTTGCCAGGGGAAGGGCCTGCCTTCCAGGAATGAGTGCCTCTTTGGTATATTTCATCAATTAAAGTTGGTTTCCACTGATTTTATTTTCTTAGGAGAGAGATAGGGGAGGGGCCAGATCGTGGTATGTGGTGTTTTAAAAACACTATTTTTTTTTTGGCCAAAGCAGCCAAACTGATTGAAGCTCAGCAACGCTCATTATGGAAATGGTTTTTCTTATGATTCTCTCGAGTTGTGGCTAGAATATTTTTGGTTTCTTGGCAAAGCTATATAGTAATTTGATGGAGAAGATTTCAAAGTTACAGAAATTGAAAGGAACAGTGGTGTTTGTACTCTCCTGCTTCTGACCCAGGAGTCTGCATTCCTCAGAGGTTCACACCAATGTGCCTGTTATTTGACACAATGGGGATAATTCTAAAAATCACCTGTATTTGTATAGACCTTTACAGTTTACAAAGCACATTCACATATATTATCTCATTTGATTCTCATGGCCACATTACTAGATAGGCAGGGATAACTGACTCTTTTTTTTAATAGAAAACTAAGGCTCAGAGTGGTTGAGTGACCTGGTAATGCAGCTAATAAGTTGAGCCCAGGTTTTCTGACTCCAGACCAAGAAAGGGAAGAAGGTTCACATTCAGTTAAGTTGTAGACCTGCCCACGTCCTAGAATGCAGGCTGTCTGGGCATGGGGAGATGTAAGCATCTAGAGATCTCACTGTAAATGTCCTAGGACCAGCAGGTTCACCTCTCTGGAGGATGGGACAGCCTTTGAGGTACAATAAGGGGCTTTGTGTGGGGTTTCGCTCTCCTACTGACCATCTATGCTGCTGTCTCTTTGGTCATTACAATTACTCTGTGAGGCAGCAGGGGAGGTAGATGCTGTTAACCACATTTTATAGATGAGGAAACTGATGTTTCAAGAGGTTGAGTGACTCACTCAGTATCATTTGTTCATTTTACACAAAACATAAATATGTATTGGGTGTTCTTAGAGGTACCTAGGGAATAGGAGTCATAGGGAGTGACGGGAAGGAGGGACTTAAAGGCAAGTAGGAAAAGAGAAAGCAGTAGGTGCTCATAACTCTGCTGAGAGCCCTTGAGGACAGCCCTTGGGTCATGGATCTCTTGTATCCACCACAGCAATGAGAACAAGGTGGGCTTAGGCCAGTAGTTATGATATATAGTAGAGCGTGCTGGACATTTTACATGTGTTATTTCTAATTGTCACAACCTTACAAGCAATTATTTTATTTATGATTTATTTATTTTTGAAACAGGTCCCACTGTCACCCAGGCTTGAGTGCAGTGGTGAGATCATAGTTAGTCATTATTTATGCCACTTACAGATGAGAACACTGAGGCTCAGAGAAGTCATGTCCCAAGTCACACTGGGGTTAAAATCCAGATCTCTTTTTGGGAGGCCGGGGGTGGTGGTGGTGGTGGATTGCTTGAGCTCAGGAGTTCGAGAACAGCCTGAGCAAGAGCGAGGCCCTGTCTCTATAAATAGCCAGACATTGTGGCGGGCACCTGTAGTCCAGCCTACTTGGGAGGTTGAAGCAAGAAGAGCTCTTGAGCCCAAGAGTTTGAGGTTGCTGTGAGCTATGACACCATAGCACTCTACCCAGGGTGTCAGAGTGAGACTGACACTCAAAAAAAAAAAACTATATCTTTTTGACTCCAAAGCCAGCACACCTTCCACTGAACTATACTGCCTGTCTGTGATAATGGAATCTAAGAAACTTGCTGGAGAAGGATGGTGCCAGTTACTTTGGGGAAATTGTGGATAAAGAGGGCCAGGTGTGGAGGATGCTGGAAAGGTGGATGGGACTGTAGCTCTGAGAGGTGAATCTGTCAGAGGCTGGTGGCAGCAGTACCTGAGAGAGAGGAGGGTGTGGGGGACACCCTCTTCATTGCCCTTGTGTCTAGCTGGCCTCCCAGGGCTGAGTAAGCTCTGTAGAACATTGGCTGCCCCGTCCTCTTGGACACCTTCCTGAAGCCCCCAAGCCTATTTCCCGTGCCCTTTTTCCTTGCTCTACTAGTTTCCTGGGGCTGCCATAGCAAGTTACCACAACCTGGGTGGCTTAAAACAACTGAAGTGTATTCTCTTACAGGAGTAGGAGTTTGAAATCAAGGGTGTCAGCCTCCCCTTGTGGAGGCTCCGAGGGCGAGTCAGTTCCATGCCTGTCTCCTCACTTCTGGTGGCTGCTGGCAATCTGGTGGCAAGCTGTTCTTGGCTTGTAGACACATCACTCTGATCTCTGCCTGTGATTTTACATCACTTTCTTACTGTATGTCTCTGTGAGTTCTCTTCTGTCCTATCTCCCTCTGTTTCACTCTTATGACACCTGTCATTGGATTAGGACCCACCCACATAATCCAGGATGGTCTCATCTCAAGATCCTTAAGTTAATTTCATCTGCAAAGACTGTTTTTCCAAATGATGTTACATTCACATGTTTCAGGGGTTAGGATATGGACATATTTGGGGGGATGCGACTATTCATCTCACTATACCTGCCTACCCCTCTTTCCTCTTGGCGAGTGCTCACTGCAAATTAGGACCTGTGCAGATAGCAGCTGCCTGCCCTGCCCTCCACCAGGGCACTGAGCCTTATGGTCAAGTGGGTGTTGGTACCTGTAGCCCAGTGATGGAAGTGTTCACAGAGCCCTGGGATTAGCTGCTTTTGAACTTTGGAGTGGTAATTCCCACCTGGCACATGCTGCTCTTGTCCCATGTGGCAAAGGCAGATGAGAGGGTGTCCTAGGTATGGCAGGGCCCCATGGGTCAGCCAAGCTTTTGTTCTGCCAAACTGCAGCTGGCACAGGTCCCTGACCACGTGCTACCCTTTCCTACTGCCTGACCCTTGCTTACCACTCTGCTAAAATCCACTCTTCTTGCTCCTCCTGTCCAGATCTCCCATCCTCCCATCCTTTCCAGCCCATGTCCTCTCAGGGTCCTTCCTTCCTATGTGCCTCTTGTCTGCACATCTGATAATTTACCATCCTCCCTCAACTGTGTCGGGTCTTGTTTTTATTTAATAGTCTTAACTTTTCTGAGGGATCAGGTCTTGTTTTTCCAGTTCGATGTAAGCTCCCCTGCTGTACCTTGCATATGGTTTTTGGTCAATACCTGTTGATGTCCTCTTGGCTGGTCAGCTGACATGGGAAATTATTTGGCCTCATCTCATCTTTTTCTAAATTATTGGGTGATTTTGTACAAGTTATTGATTTCCTGGGTTTTTATTTCTTCCTCTGGAAAACCACTGGACTGCTGGATACTCTCAGAGATGCCTTTCAGATTGAACTTCACATGATTGTCCAGCAGCCCTGTGGTCTCTGAGGGCTCACGTCTACAGTGGCAGGGCCTGGAATAACACTCATGTTCTCTCTGTGACCAAGGAAGGTCAGAGATCCCACGCAGCCCCTGGTCCTAGCCATGCTCCTTCCATAGGTAATATTCCTAAAAACCCAAAGTAGAATGAACCACACTTTTCTCCGTGAAGAAGTCTTCATGATAACCCCACGTCCCAAGGGTCAGGTTTTCTGGGGTGAGTGAAGGCCATGTTGGAGTCCAGCTAAAGAAAGGAGAACTGATAAACACTTGACCTGCATTGGTTACAACCTCAGTGAGGGCTCAGGCAGCCCAGCCTCCTGGCCCAGAATCCCAGCTGGAAGGTGTTTCGTTCTGGCAAACTATAACCACACCTGGAGAAGGTCAGGGCCTCTCCCATTTGCTAAGTGAAATGACTAATTAGTTCTGAAGTGGGAGATTCCTATCTGCTCACAATGGCAGCATGATTTATTCATGTGAGGCTGGACCACTTATAGGGACTGTGTCCATGTTTCCTGTGGCTTCAGAGTGAAATGCAGCCAACTGTATTTTTCCAGAAGGAATAATTTCTCAAATCCATCTTGCTTTTCCAGTCAACACCAGGAAACCTGTAACTCTGGTCACTTAATAACATCCTCTTTTCCAGATTTGTAGTCATTCTAGAAGGAATGCATTTTTATCTGAGCCTTAGGTACTTCTCTGGCAATGTGGGGTTGAGCTAGATGGCATTTCAGGGCCTTTCCAACCCCTGGGTTCTTTATTTTTAAATTCTTGCCACTTCTCCCAGCTAACCCTCCTGTTTTCTTAAGGTATTTGCTCCCACAGGACTAAATGCAGGGTAATCAGAGACAACTAAGCTGTCGGAAGCTTCTCGCCTGGTTTCACTTTTCTGCCCGATTACTGTCTTGAATGTTACATAGTTTAAGCTGTTAGTGCCTGGCCTCTTAAGATTACACAGATTCACTTAATGTCTTCTGACTTGCATCCTCCCAGGCTAAAATCTCAGTAAATTCCTAACCGTCATATGAAGGTAGTGGTAGGCCTACTCCATCTCCGTAGTCCCACGCAGGACCGAGTAGAGTTCTGTGGCGTTATTATAGCTCACAGCAACTTCAGTCTCTTGGGCTCAAGAGATCCTCTTGCTCAGCCTCCTTAGTAACTGATACTACAGGCACCCACCACCACGCCCAGCTGGTTTTTCTATTTTTAGTAGATTCAGGGTCTCTCTCTTGCTGGTCTCAAATCCCTGCAGATTCTGCCCCAGGACTGCAGGGCTTCTCTTGAGCCCTCTTCTGATGAGGTCAGGACATGCATCAACAACAGTTTATAAATAAGATTATGGGAAGCCGGGCTGCTGCTCTGCACATACCCACCCACTGACAGGTGCTAAGAATGAAGGCTTGTGAAGTTTGTCTTCATGGATGGGATAAAACTGGAACTGCCAACAGACCGACCTAGGGTTGTCCAGAGTGGAGGTGGGTAGACAAATTACAGACCTAAACTGCTGTAGGGGCTCAGAACAATTAAAGTGCCAGCTCTGAAAATCAAGATGGTTGAGAAGGCAGGTATGTGGGACCTTTGCTAGAAGTGGCTGGCAGGGATTTGAGAGTGATGAGAAATCACTGGTTTAAAACTGAGAGACAAATGGGGAACATTACCACATTGAAAGGACCAAAATTTCCTATACCCATGCCTATATCTATGTCACTAATCTCTTGCTCCTGAAAAATGTACTTGGGAAAATTGGCAGAGAGTAGTGAGTAGTTAATACTGTTGTTTTCATTACTATTATTATTAGGAATAGTAGTAATCAGAAAGACACTACTTAAAAATTGTATCCATAGGGGGTGGCGCCTGTGGCTCAGTGAGTGGGGCACTGGCCCTATACACCGAGGGTGGCAGGTTCAAACCCAGCCCCAGCCAAACTGCAACAAAAAATAGGCGGGCGTTGTGGTGGGCACCTGTAGTCTCAGCTACTTGGGAGGCTGAGGCAAAAGAATCACCTAAGCCCAGGAGTTGGGGGTTGCTGTGAGCTGTGTGATGCCATGGCACTCTACTGAGGGCAATAAAGTGAGACTCTATTGCTACAAAAAAAAAAAAAAAAAAAAAAATTGCATCCATAAGCAGTCCTAGTGTGTTTATACTAGTGGTTCTCAAACTTTAGTGGAGGCTTGTTGAACCACAGATGCTGCCCCCCCCTGTCCCCCCCAGCAGAGGGCCTGGTAATTTGCATTTCTAACAAGTCCCCAGATAGTACTGATGCTACTGGACCTGGGTCATACTTTGAGAACCACTGCTTTATACCATCAGGAGCTAGGGATAACTCAATTTAAGTCTCAGTAGAATTTCAGTGGTTTGCATTCCTTTTTTTTTTTTGAGACAGAGTCTTATTTTGTCACCCTTGGTAGACTGCCATGGTGTCACAGCTCACAGTAACCTGAAACTCTTGAGCTTAAGTGATTCTCTTGCTTCAGCCTCCCGAGTAGCTGGGACTACAAGTGCCAGCCACAATACCCAGCTATTTTTAGAGATGAGGTCTCATTCTGGCTCAGGCTGGTCTCAAACCTGTGAACTCAGGCAATCCACCCGCCTTGTCCTCCCAGTGTTAGGATTACAGGCGTGAGCCACTATGCCCAGCCACAGTGGTTTGCATTTCTAATCCCTTTTCATAAATCCTACCCAGGTCCCAGACTGTGCTGGCTGCCTAGACCAAGCCTCAGTGCTAACTAGAAACCACTTTTGTTGTTAATAATTGTGTGTGTTTCAGATTTTCAGTCCTAACTACCACTAAGTCTTGAGACTCCACAAGGTGTCCCTCTTACGGGGTTGTGATGGCTCACACAGGTGAATTATTTGACATTGGCCTTACACAAATTAATGTAGATGGGAGGTAAAGTGTGAGTTATTGGCTCTAGGTAGACTAATTCAGTTTGGGGGTAGGGAAGGACAAACACAGTAAAGAAAAGTGCACAAGAAGACAGTGAAGTATACTGAACTTTAGGGGCTGACACGTTCAGAGGTGCAGATCTGTGGGGTTGGCATGGCTAGAGAAGACTTCCAGGAAGAGTTAGAACTTAAACTTAATTAGGGGTGGGATTTGGGTAGGTAGATGACCCCAAATAGGCAAATTGGGCTAGCAGAAGCGCAGAGGTGGGAATGAGTGTCTCCTGGGAAGCCAGAGCACATTTGGACAAGTATAATGGGGATAGATAATGAAAGGACCCTGAGACCCAGCCAAGGAGGTCAGGTGTGATGGGAAGGGGAAAACAGGGGAACATGATGACATCAGTGTTTTTTGAAGACGGACTGGGGGATGTAGGGTGTGGACTGGGAGTGTGGGTGGAGGGCTGAGGCTAGGAATGCTGATGAGGAGGTTATGCTAAGTGCATTGGTCTGTAAAGATCTAGCTCAAGAGTGTGGCAGGTGACAAAGAGGGTCTAGACCAATTCTGTTCTGAAAACATGCACTGCAGACCTATTGTGTGTCCAGCATGGTTTTGAATTCCTGGGGGATACAAGGATGCACAATTACAGTCTAGCAAGGACATCTCAGTTTAGTAAGGAAGAAGTTCAGTAAAATATTCTGAATCCCATGATGGAGGCGAGCATGGAGGTGAAAACAGGATAGAGCCTTGTGTCCAGGACACACAGAACATGTTGAGGGAAAGATTAGTGGTAACTGAATAAGTTCTGGCCAACATTCTTATGCCTCTTTTTGATAGAGGTCTTATATTTGCAGACTAGAAAGGGAATCCTGCTCTTTCCTCCCCTATTGACTGTCAGACCCTTGGTTATCCTGTAGCTCAGGGGCCTGTCCCCTGAGGACACCATTGATTGGATGATGACAGCACACTGCTGTACTGGGTTGGGGGTGTCCATTCAAGTGTTTCTTTTTCTCAGTTCCTTACTGCTGAAACAACACAGGAAATTTTAAAAGGAAAAGTTTCACTCAACTATTTATCCTGCTTGCACACTGTTGCATCTGTGCTCACTAATATTTTTTGACTATGTGGGTGTACTTAAAAATTGAATCAAGCCATGCATATCCTTTGCACATGTTCACTTATTTTTTTTTTTTTTTTTGAGCCAAAGTTTTATTTATTCATTTCTTGCACCTGAAGTACTCTTCGATGACATCCTTGGCCTGAGATTCTTTGCCATACTCCTTACCTACTACACAACTGCAACCAACCACTTTATGGGGTTTCCCCTTTCTGTTGATTTTACTAAGGCCTACCCATTCCCCATGTTTCTTATTGTCCTTATCCTTAATTAGGTTGATTTGGTGTTTAGCACAAAGGACTTCCATCAACTTGACATGTATAGGCTAATCACAGTTGGATGCAAGCACACAAAGATGGGCTTGGCGCTAAATTCATCTAGGATCAAATGCTTCTGCAATAAACGCCAACACAAAATGCCACTAATTTAACTGAATATTTTGCAAACTGCTGAATGCAATAGGTTGTCTAATTAACCTACAGAAAATGGAAAACTGCTGACCCCACAACCTACAGATTTATTGTTATTCTATAAACATGTCCCTCATAATGTTCATGTTTACCATTTTAATGTTTATTTGTCCATTGCATCTAGTACACCGGATTGCCATGGCAGTTTCTTCGTGGAGGATGCTTAGCTCATTTGCAGCTTTTCCTTGTCTGCAGAGCTGAGTTCTTTCTTTTGAAGTCTCTCTGTCAGATTAATTCCCAAAGAACACTGTTTTTGGAGTCAAATCATCTGGTTTAAGTTCCAGATCTGTGGCTAGTTAGCTCTGTGACCTTAGCTCTGTAGTCTGTATGATGTTAACGGTGCAGGGCATTGAGATATGACCTGAGGCCAAGGTATGTAGAAGTGCTTCCTAAGAGCCTATATGTGAAGGCACAGCTGACATCATCTGGTAAAAGCATGTGAATATTTTTATGGTTCTTTTTTAAAAATAGAGATATATGGCTTGGTGCCTATAGCTTAGTAACTAGGGCGCCAGACGCATACAGTGAGGCTGGCGGGTTCGAGCCCAGCCCAGGCCTGCTAAAACAATGACAACTGCAACCAAAAAATAGCCGGGTGTTGTGGCAGGCACCTGTGGTCCTAGCTACTTGGGAGGCTGAGGGAAGAGAATCGTTTTAAACCCAAGAGTTGGAAGTTGCTGTGAGCTGTGATGCCGCGGCACTGTACTGAGGGCAACATAGTGAAACTGTCTCAAAACAAAACAAAAATAAATAGAAATAAAATAAAAAACATATAATTTACATATAATCATTTGTTTATAATGTATAATTCAGTATTTTTATTTAGAGTTGTGTAACCATTACCATAATCAATTTTAGAATATTTTATTTTATTTATTTATTTATTCATTAAATCATAGTTGCATACATTAATGCAATTATGGTATACAATGTGCTGGTTTTGTATACATTTTGAAATACTTTCTTCAAACTGTTTAACATAGCCTTCACCTCATTTTCTTAGTTATTGTGTTAAGACATTTATATTCTACATTTAGTAGATTTAACATGTATCCTTGTAAAATGCACTGTAGGTGTGGTCCCACCAATTACCCTCCCTCCACCCATCCTCCCCCATTCCCTCCCCTCCCTCTCCTCTTTCCCCTTCATCTTGGGCTGCAGTTGTGTTATAGCATTCATATGGAAGTGTGGGTGTTTATAAATTGGTTTCATATTAGGGCTGAGTACATTGGATACTTTTTCTTCCATTCTTGAGATACTTTGCTGAGAAGAATATGTTCCAGCTCCATCCATGTAAACATAAAAGAAGTAAAGTCTCCATCTTTTTTAAGGCTGCATAATATTGCATGGCATACATATACCACAATTTATTAATCTATTCGTGGGTCAGTGGGCACTTGGGCTTCTTCCACAAGTTAGCAATTATGAATTGCTAAGCAATAAACATTCTGGAGCAGCTATCTTTGTTATAAAGTGATTTTTGTTTTTCTGAATATATACCAAATTGAAGAGGAATTGAAGGATCAAATGGCAGGTCTATTTTTAGATTCCTAAGTGATCTCTAAACTTCTTTCCATAAGGAACGTATTAGTTTGCATTCCCACCAGCAGTGCAGAAGTGTTCCCTTTTCTCCACATCCACGCCAACATCTCTGGTCTTCAGATTTTGTGACATAGGCTAGTCTCACTGGAGTTAGATGATATCTCAAAGT
>CAUYPK010154858.1:0-17874 GCA_963574355.1 Loris lydekkerianus | reverse complement strand
AGAGCAGAATTTATTCATAAAAATAAAAAATGGAGATGAGCCTGCAAATACAAGTTTCTTTGTGACTCATTTATTAGCCAAGCAAGGAAAGTCATTTACTCAGAGTGGGAGTTTATTAAATCCTGCTTGACTGCAGTAGTTTTATTCGTAGGGTAAGTAAGCATAAGACATAGTCTTCCACTTTAAAGACTTCACAATTCAATGGTGTAGACATACTGAAAATCAGATAATGAAGTTTCGGTGTAGTCAGTGTTCTAAAGAAAAAAAAAAAGACATTACTAGCTTGGATCCTCTGTACTAGGTCTTCAATATGCTTAAGAGATCACTATGTAGAGAAGAGGTAGGAGACTAATACTTGCAAAGTAATAGCCTATCTTCCTGTGAAATGATCAATCAATGATCAAATAATGAAGAAAATATATGGTTTCACAGAGGTCCTCAACCTTTTTAAACAAGGGGCCAGTTCACTGTCCCTCAGACTGTTGGAGGGCCGGACTATAGTTTTAAAAACAAAAATGATGAACAAATTTCTAGGCACACTACACATACCTTATTTTGAAGTAAAAAAACAAAACAGGAACAAATACAATCACACTGCCTCATGTGGCCCGCGGGCCGTAGTTTGAGGACCCCTGGAAAGGGTGGGGGAGACATCAAGTTGGTAGATTGGGACCAGCTGTTATGGTTCCAAGCACCTAGCTATTATGTTGAAAAGTTGGTACTTTATTCTGTAGGTTTAAAGTACCATCAAGGGTTTTCAGCAAGGAAGTGACAGGAAGAGATTTATATTCTAGAAAGATCACTCTGAGATCATGCTTTGGAAGTAGGAGAGAAGACTCTTGCAACAGTCTTAGTTAGCGATGATGTGGGTGTGAATTCACCATAAACCACGTTGGTTGTATTTATTTACCATCTTGTTTGCTTTGTAAAATGCCTCCTTCATATTACATATCATGAATACAATCAAAATACACAGTTCTGAATGATAAATAATCTGACTTCCTTAGATCAATATAGAAGGACATAAGGGAGGGCAACAGGGAAGTGTTTACTTGAGATGCAAAGCAGGGGAGTGTCTGGGAAATGAAGGGGGCTCTGTGATGCCCTTCTCAGGAATCCAGACTGAAGTCCTCCTGAACAGCAAGAACTGGTGCCCATCAGAAGTACAAGTCCATATTTGCATGTCCTTTTACTTCCTGATCCCCATTCCTCTTGTTGATTCTACCATCTGCAACATGCACAGATGCAAAAAGCTAACCTGAGAAATTATCTAATAGTGTAGTCATGCTTTTAGCTACCCACATTAACTTTATTTGACAAACCGTGAGAGTACAGAGACAAAGAGAGATCTTTATGTTACAGGTTTAAATGTTAAATCCTGTCATAAACTGCTCAGTTATACTTCATAGAAAGAAAAATATATTTGTTGAACAATGGAGTCAAGTTAAAACAAGAAAAAGAGCATGTTCTGTTCTTTGGTAAATGTGGCTCTGCCAAGTATAGAAGTTCCACAGTGTTCAAGGCCATATAAAAGACTGGTGCCTTATAAGGCAAGGAGCTATAGACAAAGAAAATTCATGGAGATAATGGAGGTGAGAAGGTGGTGTGGTGGGTGATTGTGGAATGTGATTTAAAGAACACTTAGCATTGGTTCTTTTTGGGTGGAACAAGTGGTTTGGTGGTATGGTTGTTGTTTTTAATCCTCTCTACATGTGGCAGAGATAGGAACAGCAAGAGGCATCAAAACAGTAAAGAGATCCCCAACGGTGATCCCAACAGAGGTGGGAGAGCTAAGTTTAGGGTCCAGCCTCCTATCCTAAGTCCCGTAAGTCACTTCAGCTACCTGGAGGTTATTTTCTCCATCAGTAAAAATCATTTCTAAGTTCCTTTTCTCTCTGACAAATCTTTTACTCCATGATGACTCATTGTGAAAACTTACCAACAGCCTATATATAGTAGTAGGGCTCAGCTTCTTTGTATGTAAAACAGGGGTAATATGACCTACCTAACAAACATGGCTTGAGGATCAAGTAAGATTATGTATGAATGAAATTTAGCACAGAACCTGTCAAATTGTAGATTCTCAGTAAATCCAAGTGTCCTTTATTAGGTTTCTCATCCATTAAAAATGTTTACTGATATTTATTATGAGGCATGTAGGAGGGAGGTACAGAATAGCAAATAGATTAGATAAATTTTCTGCCTTCATGGAGCTTACAAGAAAAAAAAAAACTAATGAATACACAGGAACACAGAATTTCTTTCCTCTTTTCCTTTCTCATTCTTTCCACCCATCTGTGCTCAGTGACTGCTTCAGATCCTGGCTGACTGAATGCTAACCCTAGGAGTAAGAGACTGAGGATCAGAAGGACTGGTTTGTGAGACTCTGAATGCTTTTGTTCAGTGATCACCCCTGGATCATTCTTTACCAGTGGGCCTGGGAAAGTGTGTGGACAAATGAGGACAAACTGTGAAAAGAGTAGAAGCAGAGTTAATCAAGGTAAGTGGATATCAGGGCAGAGCTTTAGGAGTTCCTGAGTCTAAGAATGTTGGCAACACTGTACTGGGAAACACCTGGGCAGTATATAAAGAAAAACAAAAGATATATGACTGCATAATCAGCATATATCTGTTCAGCACCATCTTGGGCAGTCTGAACGAGGCATGAATAATATGTAATTTCCACCCTCAAGGAGCTCAAATTTTCCTGAGGGAGGCAGACATGAGTCTCAATATACTATGCTGAGTGCTTTTATAAATGTATAAATCCAGGAAGCTTTACAATGTAGAGCAAGATGTTTTGAACCCATCATTTTGATGTTGCCATTTTTATCTTAATTAGGTAAAATGGAAAATTTGTCTCAAATTAAACCACCTCATAAGTATTAGTTTTATTTTTAGGTAATGAAATCATAAGTAAATATTATGGGTAGAGATAATTAGCCAGCACAAAATAATATTGATAAAAACAAATTTACATATATTTAAGCTTATCATTGATTAAAAATTGACAAGAGATTAAATTACCTTAATGAGATTTTTATCTGCACAATTTTTTTCAGGTTAAAAAAAATTAAGTTATAATTTGTTAATAAATAAGTTAAAATTTGTTAATAATTAAGTTAAAATTTGTTATAAATAACAAAAAATCTCAATGTTGGTTTTAATTGTAAAATTTAATCCAAGGGAGAAAAACTCTGATAAATTAAAAAAAGTCTTTATTGTGATGTATATGGAAAAGGCCCTGTGGACATAATTTAAGTGAAATAAATATTAAAGTTGAAAAGTCAGGTGCACTGTGATATAAAGAATATTGATGACCAGATTAATAAGAAAAAAAAAAAAGAATATTGATCAAGGAATTCAAATGGTATAGTGGTCTGCTTATATAAAGTTTGTCCTTGATGGAAATTCATCAGTGTTGGAGGCCATTAAAGGTAAGCTTTGTGAGTCACAGTACAGAGCAGAGTGGGAAAGGTGGGTAACCGATCTGGAGAGGAAACAAAATATCTGGTATGTGTGTTGTCTCTCTAAATTGCCAACAAAAGCTCTTATATAAATTTATGCACATAATTTTATCCAATTTATTTTTGTGGATCCCAGAGCAATAAATAGCACATTGCATGTTATCGTTACTTGGTGAAAGTTTGCT
Organism: Loris lydekkerianus; assembly: GCA_963574355.1. Classification (NCBI taxonomy): domain Eukaryota; kingdom Metazoa; phylum Chordata; class Mammalia; order Primates; family Lorisidae; genus Loris; species Loris lydekkerianus. The sequence continues at coordinate 14,222 of CAUYPK010154858.1, read as the reverse complement.
GATAAATAAAGAATGGATGAACAAAGGAAAATAAAAAGGATAATAGGCCACTGACCCTCACAGTACCACTAATCCACCTTTAGACAGTAATACCTCCTATTACTTTGGTGATAATCCATTTTTTACATTACATTCCTATCAGAGTGTGATTTTCTTAAAGCTAGAGACTAATTCTTTTAAACATCTGATTATTTACAGTGCCCTGAAACTTAGCAGGCATTCAGACAATGTTTACTAAATGAATGAATGACAACATTTAATGTTAAGGGTCATGTTACTTAGTCCAAGAAAACCAACATGCTTCCCTCATATTTCATTTTCATCAGAATAGAAGTTCAGATGAGAGCCAGGGTGCATGACTTTGAGGCTTCTGATTCTCTGTAGAATCACAGTCTGTTTAGGAAATGTGAAGACCATTTAGAGGAAAATATAAAATAACACGATGTCCACTGAGGGCCCTCCCAGAGCTGGTTTCTACTCCACTACTTCCCTAGAGACTCCTGGCTCAATCTTCTTTCTTCATCTTAGCAAAGCTTTTGGCCCCAGCCATGACAGCAGCTTGGAGGCAGATAGAAACATTATCTCATGAAGTAATTTAGATATGATTTTTAAAATAAATCTTGTTTTGGCAGAAACTGTACAAACGCTTGGCTTTAACCCGTTATTTTGACATTGTAGCAAATAATAGGCTAAAAACTGAAAAACTGTAGAAGCTTGGGAAGAAGGAATTTAGGTGGCAATTTGCATACAAGCCACTCATTGTAAAAAAAAAAAAAAAAAAACAGTACTCAAAGGAGTGAAGTACATTAGTTAGTTAGTGTAGATTCCTCATTTCCTCATAAAATTATGGGCAAAACCCGTAATGAATTCTTCTTTGCTCGAATGTCCAAAAAGCACAGGCAACTTGAAATTTCACTATGATCAAGTCTGTAGCCAAAAATGGTGGGGTATGCATAATATTGTGCCAGAGGTTTAAAGGGTCCAGTGTGATTTATTATTACAAGGGGCTACAGGGTGTCTGTAGATGTGATCACTGGAAAAGGTAGTACTGTAAGAGATGGAAGATAGAGGCTCCAGCTTTGTTATCACCCAGACAAAATGTTGTATGAATATAGGCAAGTTATTCTGACCTCCCTAAGCCTGTTTCCTTATCTTTTAAAAGGCACTTGAATGAGGAAAGGTATGTAAGGGCATCTGGTGTTGGCCCAGCTGCACAGCAAATGCTCCCTACACTGTAGTTAGAATAGAGGTCCGTAGGTGGGAAGTGACTAACTCCAGTTCAAGCACACTCAGGTCTACTTTTCAATCCAACATTATTTTTCAAAAAAAAAAAAAATAATAATAATAATAAATAATAATTGAACTAACCATTTTAAAGTGAATAATTCAGTGACATGTAGTACATTCACAAAGTTGTGCAACTACCACTATCTCTTCATCCTCTTCTCCCCCCACCTCCTGGCAACTTGCCTAAGAACACACATTTTCTAAGTAGGAGAGCTGCACCCATGTTTAAGTTACTTGGTGTGAAAATTCAGTCTTCATTTTATCTCTATGGAGTTACCTATTCCAGATAGTTCATATAAATGGAGTCACGCATTATGTGACCTTTGTGTATCTGGCTTCTTTAACTTAATATAATGCTTTGGAAGTGCATAGTCTTAAAAAATTTAGCAATCTATTTATTTTAATTTTTCAGGTAAAGCTTACATGCAATAAAATGCCCAGATTTTAAATACAGAGGGTGAAAGAGTTCTAACAAGTGTACCTATGCAATGAACACTCTGATAGAAATATAAAGTATTTCCATAACCTCAAAAATACTCTTTGTAAAATTAATTTAATTCCAAGCATTTAATGTTTTTGATGGTACTTTACATAGTGTTCTTTTTAAATTTTTATTTTCTAATTGCTTGTTGTTGGTATATAGACACATAAATGCTATTTTTTATATCAACCTTATATCCTGCAACTTTGATAAATTCACTTCTTTGTTTTAGTAGCTTTTTGGAGGGAGGGGGAAAGGAGAAATTTCTTAGTATACTCTATGTAAACAATTATGCCTTCCATATAATTGAATAGAAGATAGGAATATTTATTCTGAACAAAAGACAATTTTACTTATTTCACCCACAATTTGGAAGATTTTTGCTTCTTTTCTTGTCTTATTGCTCTGGTTAGGACACTCAGTACAATGTTAAGTAGCATGAGTATGGACAGTCTGCCTGAATGAGTCTATGAATGAGACCCTAGATATTGGCCACACTAATAGAGGCAAAAGGGAGCACAAAAAGAGACAGAGATGGGGTGCTACAGAGTAAAATATACACCATGATGACTCCCACCAGCAGAGAGAGAAGACAACCCCCTACTTTTGTGTTTCTGAACATACCCCAGAGCACGCTAGGTGGTATATGACCTAAGGTGGCCTTAGATTCTCAAAAGGTTTTTTGAGAAATTGTTAGGCATTTAATCTCTGCTTCCTAATTGTGTGCTTTTTAGCTACAAAATCATTATGAACACAGTTTAAGAACATTTCCTGCCCAGGAATTGTGATTTTTACTGTGTCATGGGTGCCACTGTGGAATTGTAAAAACCGACTTAATGTGGTAAAATAAAATCCACTCAAAGACTGGAACTTTTTAATGAGCTAGGGATCATCAAATTTTTCACTCCTGGGACTTAATTTTTCTTTGATCTTAAAACATCCTCAAAAAAGTTGAGAGCTTACGTCAGCTTTTCGTGTGCATGACTCCTTGTTCCTCACAGAGACCCAAGTCATCAAATCCAGGGACATCCATTTTTCTAGAGGAGCAAAGAGAGGCACAGAAAGATGAGTGACTTGCTAGGGTCTCAGAGCAATTTTGGAACTCTTTTTCTGAAATGGCCGTCACAGCTGTTGTCATACAAGGTCTGACAATTAATTTCGCAAACTTGTTTTAGAAAATGTGCTTTAAAGCATGGACTAGGTGCTAGCTTCCTGAGGGGAGTACTTTTAAGGTGACCTTACTGGTATTCAGCAATGAGGTACGTAGCACTTTTTGTAGGATGAGTTTGTCAACTTATTTTTCTGGTCTAATATTTAAGCTACTTGTGTATGTCTATCCATTTAACTCTAGGGTTCTTTAGGTAGGAGGTCTGTAGGCAGGAGTCTTATTAATGTCTTTATGCCACCTAAGACTTACATAAAGGCTGGCACACAGTAAACCCTTAAAAGTTTTTCATAGCAAACTGACAATGAAAAAACTCACAACATTAGGAAATTCTTCTGTGACACATACCTTGTCCAAGTAGGAAAAAACCTCTTAGTAAAGTACATATCTGCATATTGTCTCTAGGTTAGATGTAATACCAAATAGAAATAAATGCCAGCATCTCATGAGATTTCTCTGTTTGTAGTCATGCTGTGGGAAGAACATTGCCGCTGCTTGTTTAATTCATTGACATCCAAGATTACATGTTGACTGTGGAATGCACACCGTGAAATAGAGCAGGAATGGCCAGGGAAATGGGTGAAAATGTGAAATGTTGGGAAAAAATATTTAATCTCTAAAACTATATTTGAATATGTTTTATTTAATTAATAATCATAGACAACACATCTAAATTTTGCATTCACCTAGATGTGATGTGACTTTAAAATAAACATGTAGGTTATCCATTGTTGTCATCACCACCCAAAACCAAATCAACCCTATGTTTCAAAAAATACTTGTGTATACTGTATATGTGCATGTGTGTATTTGTATATTTGCATATATACACATATGCACTTAGACCAGAAGTATTTAATAGTCATAAATCATCACGTGTCTATTTTAGTTAAAACAAGTTAACATTAAACAAAATTACAAATTTAATTTCTTAGTGTCATTAGCCTTATTTTGGTGCTCAATGGTGAGGGGTTGTTAAATAGTACAGATATAGAACATTCTTTCCATCAAAGAAAGTTCTATTTGGTCAGCCATGTTCTAGGCATTGTGTGTTTCCACTGTGCTCTGTCATTTTCCCCTGACCTCACCTAGCACTTACAACTCTATGGGGTCGGTATCATTGTCACTAATTCATGAATATGAAAATGGGATAAGAGAGTAGTTTAGTGGTGTTTTCAAAGTCCTGTTGATAGCACATGCTAGCATTGAACCCATGTTGCTTATCTCCAAGTTAAGTTCTTGTTACTGAACCATAACTGAAGAGAAACTCAGAGACACCCTTTATTATTATTATTATTATTATTATTTTTAACAGTAATGGAGGTCTATCAAACTGAATGACTTGCCTAAGAACACATATTGCCTAAGTGGAAGAGCTGCACCCACATCTAAGTCCCTTGGAGTGAAAATTCAGATATTGTGGGCTCAGTACATTTTAAAGGATTAATGCATCACAAAGATTAACCCCAAATTCTACTCAAATTCAATTCTAACATGGTTTTATATGATTTCTGAAATAAATAAACCCCTTCCCCCATGATTTCTGCTCCTTACAGGAGGGTACTCTGAACACCAATGTCAGTATACAGCCTAAGGCCTACTGATGCCCCACGGATTGCTTTATAGGTGCTGGAAAGGGACTGATTCTACCTTCCTGTGAAAGGTTGTGTTTGCTTTTGGCCACTAGCTTTGTGTATCCGCATTAGGTATGTCATGTAAAAAAGGTTCCAGTCTGAGATTTTATCCTAATATCTTTCATTCGTTCAGAAGTGCTGCCACACTCTGCACACAATGCATACCAGCCTGTGGTTAGAGGGTTGGAGGAAGAGCGTGTATCACTGCTGATGCCTGAATAAACATGATGGTGTGGGCACCACAGCTGCAGAGCCTCAAAATATTTGGCTTTCCAAACTGTAGCAGTAGGCTATGCAAACTCATCTTAAAATAACCAATATTTTAGGAAGTGTGGATTTTGGACATAAGATTTATTAACAAACAGCCTCAAAAGCTTTTTGTCCAGGGACAGTAAAATCATTAAAATACACTAACAATCTGAATTACTTAAGAAGTTTATAACTTTGTGATCCAGTGTGAGTGAACAAGATCAATGTTTTATGAAAATAGTATTTTTAATCATTTTGTAGATGTATTTATTCTTTTTCAGTTGTTTACAAGTGGGTATAAAGATCTCAGGTCTGCGGACAATATACCAATATAGCCTTTTTTGCAGTCTCATTTAATAAGACTTTATTTTTTTTTTAAATAGGTAGCAGGTATTGTCCTGTTGCCCAGGCTGGTCTTAAAGTCCTGGGCCCAGGTGATCCTCCTGTTTTGCCTCCCAAAGCAGTGGGATCAGGTACGCACCACCTTGCTCACCTTACTTAATGAGACTAATTGAAGGAAATACGTGGGTTATGTCTTAGGAACCTAGTAAAGTAGCCTGAATTTTAATGTCATTTTTAAGATGATAAGTGTACAGATCATCAGAACAGGAAGAGATCTGGCACTTGAGATAGTCAATCTAAGGGAACTGGAGCCCCAAATGGAGAACAGGTGTGTTCAAGTTAGAACTGGGATGCACAGCTATATCTCTTGAGGCCCTGGTTAATGCCTCTTTTAATACTATTTTAGCCCAGTATAATAAAAGGATAATGTATTTTGTAACTTAACATATTCAGATATGTTGACTTTACCATTTATTAACCCTATGACCTCTGTAGACATTTTGAGGTTTGTTTATTTCTCAATTAAATGGAGGCAATGCAACCTGCCCCCCACAAACCCACATATTTTTAGTCTCAAATTAGTGTTCCAGAGTATTTTGGAAAATGTACACTTCAATTTATCATTAAAGTTATTTTGATGTAAAAGTGCTAATTACTGGCTGGGCATGGTGACTTATGCCTCTAATCCTAGCACTCTGGGAAACTGAGGCTGGAGAATCCCTTGAGGTCAGGAATTTGAGACCAACCTGAGCAAGAGTGAGATCTCTATCTCTATAAAACATGGAAAAAATTAGCTGGGTGAGGTGGTGTGTTCCTGAGGTCACAGCTACTTGGGAGGCTAAGGCAGGAGGTTGAGGTTACAGTGAGCTATGATGGTGGCATGCCATGCTAGTAAGGGATAGTAAGACTTTGTCTCAAAAATAAAAAAAGTTAATTGCCTCTAAATCAAGACAGATATTCAATGCAATCCCAATTAAAATCCTAATGGAATTATTATTGGAATTTGATGAGATATAGTCCAGTTCATCAAGAAAAATATCAGAGTTAGTCAAGAACACTTTGGAAAGTTTAATAATGTTATACACTATGAAAGCATAGTATAAACTCAGAGTCACTTAAATAGTGTTGGCACAGGGATAGAGCCAGATAGATAGTACACCAGATTTTAAAAAGTAATAGAAATGAGATTTCAAATTAGGGGTGAAACAAAGGATATTCAGTGAATGGGTTGTCATTTGGAAAAATGATAGTACTATATGTTGAGTATGACTCCACATTGGTATGTTAATTATACCAATTAATATTTTCACAGGAATTCTGTAAATGGATTCTATTATTTAACATCATTACCATTTTATAGATGAGGAAATTGAGATAGAGAAGCTAAGTAATTTGTCCAGTGTCATATAGCTGGTCAGGAGTAGAGCTGGAATTTGAACCCAGGCATTGTGGGGTCAGAATTTATTCTTTTAATTCCTTGCATCAGCATACATTTGAAATTTTAGAATATAGTTTATGAAGTAAATTTAAAACTAGAAAAAATATAGGTATTGCTATAATTTTAGAATGTGTAAGGCATTTTGAAGCATGACATCAAAATCAGGAAATATAAAAAAAGACAGGTATGACTATATAAAAATGAAAACTAATTTGCCAAAAGCACACCAACCCAGCCAAAAAAAAAAAAAAAAAAAAAAAAAAAAAAAATTTAACCAAGTCAAAGAAACAACAGGAACAACAAAACAAATGCAGAAAGTTAACACCATCGAGTGACAAATTGGAACATATACAAGCAACATATGTGATTAAGTGTTCACAGATGAATGGAAAAGAAAGAGTTTGATAGAGGATTGGTGAAATAATTCTTGGAACATCCATGCACTGTGGGAAATCACCATTTAAAAAAAGAATAATGTAGACTTGTTATTTACTAACATGGAAAGTGTCGGTGTTACATTAATTAATGAATAAAAATTATAAACATACAGTATGATCCTATGCTGTGTAGGCTGTGGGGAAAAATCTGGAATAGTAAAATCAAAATTTCCCTGGGGAGTGCAGGTATGGATGATTTTTACCGTTTCTTTACACCTTTATTGGTTGACTTCCCTATAATAAGCATGTGCGTCTTCAATGATGAAATGATCTGAGCCTTGAATCATCTTTTTCACTTGATTACTAGAACAGGAATATTTCAAGAGCATAGTAAGTTTATATATTCTTAGTTCACATTAATTTCTATGATGTTTTGGTAGAAAGCTGTGGTTTGGGGGAATAGCTTATAATAAAAGGCCAGTGAGATAAGTTAAAATTGTAGAGCATGACCTACCCAATTCCTACTTAGAGGAATTTATTTTATCTTATTTTTTATAGACAAATATATGATTTATATCTGTAAATGTTCCAACGGATCATGGAAAGAAGGCATTTTCTCTGTTTTATCCTTGAAATCACTGTGTAGTTATCAAATTAACTTACTTTGTTATTAACATCTTCTATATACTCAGTTGGTTTTTACCTGCTGAATGGCCAAGGCTGGTGTGGTATTTTAAAGCCTCTCATAGTTAGGTTTCTGTTCATTTTGCCTAGAACTCCTGACGTATATGCCTTTTTATTATTGGGAACGTTACAGACTGTGCTTTTTTATCAATACGCAATGATACTCCCTGCCCTGTTTCATGCTACTTGCTACATATTGTCTTTTGTCTGATCTTGTGAATCCTATTTTCTCTTTGTTGGGAGTTGGTAAAAGAAAAAACATTCTTTGTAATGTTTTTAATCTTTTAAAATAATACTTTAGCTTTGGGGGTATCGTCTGTAGTTAAGTTTTAATTTCTAGCCATTTACATTTGTTGCCACCATTGATATAGCTGGTCTAATTGTACAATCTTCTTTCTATTATGCTTCCGTAGTGATTGATTTCCATATCATTTTGTTCTCCAAAGCGAGATGCATACACTCTAGCTAGTTTACAAGATCGTAACAGTCACTGGAGCTCCACAAGAAGATACTGTTTTTTAATTTACAAATTAAAATGTTAAGCTTCACTCATATTTAGTATGAATTGTCACTGGTACTTTGCTCAGGTCCACAGGTAAGACAGATGCTCCCCATTTATGCATAGTAAGCATGGTAGAAGGGGAGGGGGTCCAGAAGTCAGGGTGAATGACAATGGCACTTTTCTATTCTTCTTACTTTTGACTCTGTAGTTTAAGTGTGCTCATTTAGGTAGATTTACAGATTATTTAATTTAATTTATCTAAGTTAATTCAAAAAATTGACAAGGATCTTAATATGATTTTTTTTTTATTAAGTCATAGCTGTGTACAATAATGCAATCATGAGGTGCAATGTGCTGGTTTTATATACAGTTTGAAATATTTTCACCTGATTAACATAGACTTCAAGGCATTTTCTTAATTATTGTGTTCAGACCCTTATGCTCTACACTTTGTAAATTTCACCTGTACCCTTAACATGATTTTTTTAAGGAAAAATGCAAGTTAAAAGTAATGCCCTGGGTGCAAACACAGAACAATAATGACAACCCTTCTGTCTTCACTGCACCTCCCATCCAACTCCCTGAAAAAAGGCCTGGTTAATGCTTTCCATTCCCCTGGCAGGAATGCACCATCAGCCACGTTATGAGGTAATAGATAGCATTTTCAAGTTTGGAAATGTTTCCCAGTGTTTCCATTGCTATGTGATACATTGCTGAAAACGACAGAAATGTTACACCTATAAAAAAATCTCTCATATCAACACACTTATAAGACTTAAAATAGAATTTTTATCCTCTTTAAAAGTTTTAAAGAATTTTAAACCCTTTTGTTGAAGCATAAAAATGTAACTAGTACTGATTCCCTTACAAAACCAGTTGATGAGGTCTGGTGCAGTGGCTCACGCCTGTAACTGAGCGCTTTGGGAAGCTGAGGGGAGAGGATCGCTTAGATTCAGGAGTTCAAGGCTGCAGTGAGCGGCGATCATGCCACTGAGTTCTACCCTGACAACAGAGCAAGACCTCAAAAATAAAAATATAAAGAGTTGGTGGATGTTCTGCAAGGTGGAAATTAATACCAAGTTTCAACAAAACAATTACATAATTGATGGGTGGAAGAGAACATAAATGTCATGTATTGAATACAGCTACTGACATACTCCCTTGAGTTTATCTGTCTCTCTGTAGGATCTTATTCAGTTACGAAAGTCATGAAAACCAAGTCTGAAATAAAAAGGGGTCTAGAATTGTACCCCTCATTGCTCTGTTGCAGGGTGTAGAACCAACACGTTCAAGAAGATTGAGTAAATGATTAAATTCACTAAAAGTTATTGTTATTTCAGTGAAAGAAAGAAGTTGTTTGTGTTATAAAATGCTAAAAGTTATTTTAAATTAGTGTTAGTTTCAAGTTTATCCTTTCAATAATTCTATTATATTAATATGGTATATAAATGCATGTACATATACATGTACACACAACGGGACATATATTTATGTGTAAGTAAGCATCACTATAGTAGTGCTACATTAAACAAATATTCGATCTTACTGATAAAAATAAAAGATACAATCTTTTTATATGGTGTTTTTTCTTTAATTTCTTAAAAAATTGAATGCATTTTTGGGCGGCGCCTGTGGCTCAAAGGAATAGGGCGCCGGCCCCATATGCCGGAGGTGGCAGGTTCAAACCCAGCCCTGGCCAAAAACTGCAAAAAAAAAAAAAAAAAATGAATGTATGTAATTAGTGATGTTGAGAATGAAACTATATTTATTTCCATTGTGTAAGAAATGTAATATACATTGCCTACATTTTTCCCATATGTTCCATTTTTGTTGATAATAATTTGTGACTGTGGTCCACATGATTATAATTTTCATCGTGTAGCTTCTCTTTTAAGAATTGTCGTAAGCAAATGTATTAAGTTGTGAAGCCTTATTTACAATTATTTAAACAACTCTGTGTTTAGTTTCATTTGTATGCCTGAGGCTTTCTGCCACAATCGCCACATTCTTGCATTTTAAAATTTTGGTTTACGTCTTGGTTCAATCTTTAAGTAATTTTATCCACGTTCGTCTTTCTGAAGGCATATACAGATGCTTGTTATATGTTATATATTCCTGAGTACAATTTTTTATCAGCCACATATACATAGCACAGTTGTTTAGTTATAGAATTCTTTGTCACATTTTTCCCCCTCAAAATGCTGTAGTCATTACTCTGTCTCTCTCTGGAAGCTTGCAATACAGAGGCATTTGTGACTAGCCTAAGTTTTGTCTCTATCGTATTTATAATTGTCACCTGAGTTTTATACTTCTGGTTTCTCCTGAGCTTACTCCACTGCGGTCATGGGCAGTGGTTGGGCATGTGATGGTGATGTAAGTGCAGACATCCAACACTCGGCCCTCTGAGTTGAGCTTACTCCAACCACTGCGGTCATGGGCAGCCTGCTCTCATCGGCTGCTCACGTAGGGCTAGGCAGCGTTTCTCAACCTTTTCTTTATCTCATAACACACTTGAACCTATAGTTAAACTTCTACAGCACACTTAAATTATCTCAATCAAAGAAAAGTAATAAAAGAACATACTGTGCTTTGAACGTCTCTCAAAAATAATTTAATTAATGTTCTTTCAAAGTTTTTTTCACGGCACACCAGGATGCCACTGCACGTGGGTTGAAAATCACTGGACTGGAGGGACGGAGGTGGCCTCACACACAGTTTGGGGCCCAGTATAAGTTGTCACAGGGTGTTTCTTATCTAGTCTCTTACCTAGCCCAGCCTCCTCACAGAGTGATGGGGATTCTCCAAGAAGTGAAGACAAGAGCTCAAGACCTGGTCTCCAGAACTCACACGCTGTCACTTCTGCCACATTCTACTGATCTGAATGAGTCACAAGGCCAGGCAGACTCCATCCTCCTCTGGACACAAAGAGCATCAAAGTCACACTGTAAACCCTCACATGTCCTGGAAGGGGAGGAATTTGCTGCCAATAAAAAAAGAGTACTGCCCAAAAAACCCCAGCATTCAACTTCACAAACAGAAGTTTACTTTTCCTGTTCTGCTGGACACCTCTGGTTCCCAGCTTCCTTCCATCCCTGGGGGCTTGGCAGCCAAAGTAGAAAGGTGCAGTAGAGAAGGTACTTCACTCCCATGAAACCCCAGCCCAGCAGAGCTCTGCTTCTGCTCTGATGCCTTTGACAAGAACTCTTCACAGTGCTGTACAGATAGGAAGGGGCAGATGGCACCCAGGAGTAATCATGGAAGGGGACCATGAATTTTTTTGTGAGGGCAATTGTGTTTGTTTGTTTTTTACTTCCACTGCTAACTCTGTTTCTAGTTCAGAAACCCCCTGGTATCTTTCTGAGATGCAAATCAACATATTTGTATGCTTATTGCTTAGAGTGAATATCTCAGACAAAGCATTTCTATGAAGGTGATCTTGCTTGGACCTATAGTTACTTTCTCAGGACTGAGGGACCACAGGTGGTGCTGTTTGGGCTGGACTCCTTAGCTCATGCTGGCTTCTTGCTTCTGTTGTGAGCACTTTATTCTTGCAGCTGTTCCTTGCTTGAGGAAAGAGAACCAATATTTTGGCTATTGGATTTTCCTTTTCCAAGGTCTCTTTTCACCTGTCCAAATTCATTGGTCTTAAGCGATCTATCCAGCTCCCTCCTCTTGGGACAATCATGAGCAAAGTCTAAATGACACCTAGGTTCATTACCACTAGGCTACTTGAAAAATGCATTCCCTGGTGTGGCGGGCATATGTGTGGCACACTTCCTATTTTCCACCGCTGATGCTGGTTTTTCCCTAATTTTATATCCACTGGTCATCCCATTTGACTGAGGGTGGAGGGCCGAATGTTCAATGTCTGCACTTACATCACCATCAGATGCAGAGAAATTACACAGTCGTACATTTAAATGCCTGTGGAAATTATATGACCTGTGATATCAGTTTCTTTAAAACACCTTGTAAACTTTCAGTTTTGCAGAACTATCATAAATCTGTTTAATTCAACAGTTTACACTAAATACTCCAGTATCCCACTTGGAAGGGAAGCATTTTTCTGCTTGATTGAAACATTGTATCTTTAGAAGCGGTTAAAGATGCCATTTGTTGCAGCCAAATTTCTCCATATCTGATAATCAGAAATACTAATAGCTTACATGTGTGCACATTTAGTAAGGAGTTCCTGAGGCCGCACTGATGGAGAAGGGGCGTGAAGCCTTGGGGAGCAGGCATCAGGCCTAGAGCTTCTGCCTTCCAGTTGGCCACGGTCACTAGGGAGTGGACAGTAACTGAACGAGTAGGGTGATGTTTCGGAACAGCAGCACTGTGCTACCTCTTCCCCACTGCCTTGCAGTGGCCTCCATTGTCTTCGGGGAAAGTCAAAAAGAAAGGGTAAAAAACAGCAAGTGAGCTTTGCTTTGTCTTTTTTCGACCTTCAGATGGGTTTTAGATACCCATGAGGAAGACTTGAGGGGAGCCGGGGGAAGGAGGAGAGATGGACTTGTGGATCTTGCTGGTGCAAGACATGACAGGATCACATCTGGGTGCCCAGAGACAAGAGAACAGGCTCAACAGGGCAGCACTTCCACTTCATCCAAACCTTTGCTGAACTGGAAGTGTCCTCCACTAATGGTCCCTCATTTTCATGGTTTGAGACAATTATAAACCCCCCTAAAAAAGAGAAAAAAAAGAGTCTGAGAGCTATGATACTCTGAGAAGCAGCTGATGGTACCAATGGAAGATGAGCAAGGACTGAAGACTGGCAAGAGGGAAACCCACTTTCTTTTCCCAGAGAGTGACAATGTGAGAGTCTGAAACAGATTTTTATGCAGGTGGCAACTGAGCAATGAGAAAAGGAACCAGGGCTTAGACGCCCTGGTCAGCTGCGGCTTCACTAAAGAAGGTCTCCGTACCCGAAACGCATGTCATGCTGGGTAAGGCCACGGAGAGGATGTCTCTGGTAACTCAGGAGGTGCGGAGATGGTTGTGGGTTTTTAGCAGCAGAGTGTTTGAACTCAATATAAAGATTGCGTCCAGCAAAAGACTCTGAATATATTTATATGCAAAACTTTATAAACTCATATGAATCAAATCATACGTAACCAGATATTTAATAAAAACCATCTTCCTTCAGAAAATGAAATAGGTATTATCCTGTATAATAATAATCACACAAAGCACAAAGTGGGGAAAAGATCATGAGCTTTCTAACACTAAGCACGAAGGACCTATGACATATGTAACATATAAACATATTTTTACTTGTAGAAAAGATTATCATGGTCTATGGACTTCTGACAAAGCTTTCTTATTTTCCAAATTTGAGTTAGTGTATTTTCTAATTAGAAAAAAAAGTGATTATAATTTTTTTGAAAATAGAAATTTGAGGATATGTTCTGATAATGAAGATTCTTTTACATAAAATTTTCTTTGTAAATTATCTACCAGAATAATAGCTAACGTGAAAACTTGAAGTCAAGGTTGTTTTTAAAATTATTTTTATGTTTTTTTAAAGGGAGATTATTTTTGTTTTTGTCTAACACACATTGGAGCTGTAACTCTACCTCAAAAATCTGACATTTTTGTCACAATCAGGAACTTCCAAATAGTATACCACTTTGCAAAAAGAAAAGAAAAGTGATACTATTTGTTCATTTAGTTATTCATTTATTTACTTTTAGACAGAGTCTCACTCAGTGCCCTGCATAGAGTGCCGTGGCATCACACCTGACTGCAACCTCAGACTCTTGGGCTCAAGCAAATCCACTTGCCTCAGCCTCCAAAGTAGCTGGGGTTATACCGCCGATAAAGGTCTAATAACTAGAATCTACAGAGAACTCAAACGTATTAGCAAGAAAAGAACACGTGACCCCATTTCAGGGTGGGCAAGGGACTTAAAGAGAAACTTCTCTCAAGAAGACAGATGCAAAATCTACAAACACATGAAAAAAAGCTCATCATCCTTAATCATCAAAGAAATGCAAATCAAAACTACTTTGAGATATCACCTAACCCCAGTAAGAGTAGCCCACATAACAAAATCCCAAAACCAGA
>CAUYPK010154856.1:0-12715 GCA_963574355.1 Loris lydekkerianus | reverse complement strand
TGATGGAGTGTACGTCTTTGGAGTGCTTAGGACCAGAGCAGTGCCCAGCTCGGAGAAAGTATTACATAAGTGTTGCCTGTTATTCCTTAGTATTTCTTTTCTTTCTTTTCTTTCTTTTTTTTTTTTTTGTGTGTGGTTTTTGGCCGGGGCTGGGCTTGAACCCGCCACCTCCAGCCGGCGCCCTACTACTTTGAGCCACAGGTGCCACCCAGAATATGAATTCAAGTTTTCTTTTGTTTTTTTTCAAACTTAATGTTTTATGTAGTTTGTTACTACATAAAAGAAACAGTTGAGATAACCCTAGTTTTATTGCACATAACAAAACACCATATTTGAAATGGTCATTATTGATATTTTTGTTATCAACAACTTTTTCTGTGGCTAAAATGTCTCCTTGATATTCCTGAAATCCTCTGGAATGCTGGAAAGAACTGTGTAGAAAAATATACAGGGTCTGGAAGTGACTTAGGATTTTTAACTGAATGGAATCAACATTTCTTATATATTTTTACTTGCTTTTTTCAGACAACAGGCTTTGATTATAGCATATGTTCTAGCCTTGAAACCAACTCCCTTGCACAGCAATTCCTGCTTCTGGGAAAGGGCATGAGGCTTTGCCAGGCTGCTGTGGAGCCCTGGATCACTGGCTACCCAGACACTGGGGCGTTCCAGGGTTAGTGTTCCTGAGATGCTGGGGAAAAACTTGAGAAGAGGAATTCAAAATTCTAAAGAGGAGAAATAAGCAAACTGGCCCCCTGAAAAAGAGGAGACAATAGGACTGAGAAAACAAAGCCAAACCTGTCAAGTCTTTCCGTAATTTCCTTTAGATTTTAATCCTTGAATCTCCTAAAAAGCTTTTTTAAAAAATATTTTAAGAAATATGTATCAAGAACCATAAATGTGTTTATATTCCCTTGTCCTAATACTCTGCCTCTAAATATTTATCATAATAAAATAACCAGAAATGTGTAGAATAATCTATAAATAAGCTTGTTCACTAGAGCGTTTTTTATATAATAGGAAAAATTGGAAACAAACCCAATATACCAAAACAAGGAAACAGTTAAATAAATCATAGTCCATCTGTATGATAGAATGCCAGTAGATATAAAAGTAGCATTTTCAGAGATAGTTGTTGATCATTGAAAATGCCCAATCTATAACATTCCATGAAAAGGCCGACACACAAGTCATATGTTCCATGTAATTGTAGTTTTAAATATGTATGCAGTGTGTATCATATGCACATATATACATATACATATGAATGGAATAAATTGGAAAGGAATACACCAAATGTTTACTTACTGTCTTTAATCATAGGCAATTATTTCTGGTTCTTTATATTTTTAAGTAGTTTAAGATTTTTGTACAGTCAGTCTATATTGGCTTAATATCAGAAATCAATAATTTTAGAGGTTAGGGTGCTTATATACATCCCTTTAAAATGATGGACTATCCCCTCCAACTCAGACACACGGACACAGTGTTTGGTTTCAATGTCGTGAGGTGGAGGATTACCATTAAACACTATTTTCAAGCATTAATGAGTCAGCCATTCAGCAGATCTGTACAGAGCTCTTATTATTTCAATCAACCAATGCTGACTGGGCAATTACGTGAACTCAATAACTGTTGGTCAGGAGCCAGGAGACCACAAAGAGCAGTGATGCCCAATCTGAATGGCTCTTGTTCAGGGTACTTGTGATTGTCCTGTGATGCTGAGGAAGGAGACATCCCAGAGGTTTGGCAGACTTGCCCAAACTCTTTCCCAAGGAGTCGATCCTTTGCCCAGTATCTAAGACTCAGGTCCAGCTGCTCAACCACGTCTCACCACAGTGCGGAGGCAAAGCGTTTGTAGGCTCCTGTCATGATCTCATGGCTGCTTCATCGTTGGCCATTTTGCATCATAGCAAAGTTCTGTTAGTCTAGAGGCTTGGTCTGTTACAGACGGGTATGCCTTAGTACTTTCTTAGCATTCTGTTAAAGTGCTGACAACTTGATATTATGGTCAATGGTTGCTGCATTTCTCCATATGTGAGGTTGACAGGCTGGTAATTTCCAATGTCAATCTCTCTCTCTCTCTCTTCAATGTACACATTTCTATTTTTCAATTGCCTTCTCTCCATTTTGCAAATATCTCAAAATAGTAGAAAACAAAGACTCACTTGGCCCAATATCCATATAATTGAATCCTCAAGGCTTGCCCTGTTCTTAAAACAGAGTAGAGCCAAGGCTACTTGCTGTCACCAAAAATTCAGCACCTGTGATGTAACTGTTGGAGATCTGTATATGGAGCACATTGCCTGTGTCATGTATGATTTGGTTACCTCCCACTGTAAAATTTGGAGTCAGATTGTAAACATTTTACACACTGTTGCAGAGAGCCCTCATGAACAGAGAAACACCTAAACAGTGTGGTTGACTGCTGCAGAAGCCTGCCAGGGCCGTCCTTCCCTCCCATGTTAGCCCACAGCCATTCCCAACCCCTGACAGCTAGGCCTCATGTGAGTCACTCAGGCCACATGCCAAATTTTAAATGTTGAGAATACTCAGCAATTCCATTCTGTGTAAAGCAAGGTCCACACATTCCAGGTCTTTTCATCCAAAAAGCCTATTTTTCTCAGCCCATCCCTGTCCCTTGAGAAAATGAGGGTCATTAGCAGATAGTAGAGCCTCATGGTTAATAAGCCCCCTCATTTCAAATCCCAGCTCTGTTGTTTTTAAGCTGTGTGTGTTTCAGGAACTTTACTTAAATTCCCTGAGCCTCGGTTTCCTACAGGGGTGTGGTCAAGTGATAATGAAGTCAATATTTTAACTTTAACCCTGCACCTAGCCGATAGGAAGCCAGAGGAAAGTAACTATTATTGTTACTACACGTATACAGCCCCATGTGCAATGTTCTTAATTTATGAGGTGTGTGTGTGTGTGTGTGTGTGTGTGTGTGTGTGTGTTATTGAATGGGAAGGAAGAAGGATGCAGTTGACCAGGCTTGTTTCTTGCTTTTGGAGTTGCTAAATTTAAACTTTCTTTCCCTGGGAAGACCTCAATGTGCCAGCGTCCCTTTATCTCATAGGTAACTTCAAGTTTCCTTTCAACTCTTCATTGCCTGAAAGGGCATTTTGTGATAATGAGCAGTTGTAGACGTCTGGCTGCGAGTTGAACTAAAAGTAAAAATAAATGAGATGGTGAAATTTTGTTTGTGCCTTAAGGGAATCCTCTTTTCCCCTCCCACAGCACTGATGATGTAATGTTTTTCTGACATATCTTCTCCTTACAATTCCCTCCATTCATTTTTCTTCTTTTTTTCAAGTAACAGTATTGTAAAAATAGTTCAACTGTTCAGAAACCTAAAGACCGTGAGATGATTCTTAAAGGATACGAACTAATACTCATCACATATGATGTACCAATTCCACATCTGTGTACTGGCACATAATAGCAGCAGCACCATAGAAATCTCAGCTCTCCTTGTAGCCAGTCTGAAGAACTGAGCTCTAGGCAGTTGAGAACTGGTCCTAAAAGGGAGGAAAGAAAAGAAAAAAGGATGGAAGGAAGGAAGGGAGGGGGAAAAGGGAAGGAAAAAAGTAAGCAGGAAGGAAAAGAGGAAAGACATTTTGGGCAGAGAACTTTCTAAACCTGTAATTCTACCTCTCCCACTTTCTTAAAGAATGGGTACCTTTACTAACTTCTTTTTTTCCCCTTTGGCCTTGAAGTTATCGTAGTGAGAACCGATTCTACTACTATTGAATAATAGAATCATGGGCTTAGGTAACTGAGCTAGACGGGGACATTGGCCTGCACTCTAAAAGGTCACAAATTCCTGTGCCTTTGGGAATTCTTGGGTCTGTCTACTTTTCACACTTTTCTATTTCCCCTTCTGTGGATCAGCAGTTACTTCTTACATGTATAGCACGTATATCTATAAAAAGCCCTCTCTCTATTTCAAATTTTCTATCTCTAAACTGTTATCTACATGGAGGTTGAGAAACTCACACTGGTTAGGTTTATGTGTACAATAAACATAAATACTTCCTGAGTCAGGGCTAAGGGCTGGTTCATCTAGGAGAAAAATATATGTATAAGAAAAGTATTTCTCAAGTTGTTTTTATTTTATTTTATTTTTAAATTCCTGCTTCCAAGCTATTTCCTGGACATGTGAGGTTATGTAATGGCTCAGGTCTATGTAACTTAAGAAATATATAACGTGTTGTCAACCCCCCACTCCACTGGGAGAGGTTGGTTCTCAATTACTCAAGTTCAGATGATATATTTCTGTAGCACCCCAAAGTCTTGGAAATTTTAATAGCTTTGTGGATTGAACTGACAAGAGAGAAAAATATTTCAACTATCCTTTAGTAATAACATGAGAGAAAAGTATTTCAAGTCTCCTTTCGTAATTTTTATGCTCATAAAAATGTTCCCAATATGTCAAAGGCAGTGTTTGATTCCACAGAAGTAATATCCTCTGAAATCTATCTCAGGGGCTCTCTCCCTATTGACAATGATTTTCTCTTTTCCCAGTTGGTTTATAAGAGATTCATTTTCCACGGCAGGCCATTTCTGTTTAAGCTGCTGTCCGTCAAAACTGTTATCTAGGCAGTTTCCAGTCCTTCAGGGTCTCCAGGCAGAGCCTGTAGTGAGTATTTAGAAGTCAGTGGCTTGGACACCCCAAGTCACCATACACCTTCACAGCCTACTGTGTGATGCTCCTGAGTTACAGCTGACAGGCAGAGGCCAGCAGGCAGCGGGACCCAGGGCAGATTTGTGGCTGGATTGGCCTTCCAGAAAGATCCACAGCCTGACCCCTGAACCCTGGAACGCCTCTGCTACCTGGCTCTGTTTATATTAGCTATCGCATACGGAAAATCATGTGGTACACTTCGCACTCAGCAAGTTTATCTTGTGTTAAAGTTTTACCAAGAGAAATGGAGTAGTGTTTACCACACGCTGTGGCAAGTCAGCTGCAAATAGCACTTGAGAACATTTCTCAGCACACATTCTGGTCTCCCTCCCGCATGTTTCTCAGGGTACCTGAGTGCTGGAGGGGGCCAGCAGGCATCACATCTTTGGCAGTGAATTAGAATACTCACTGGAAGTGGTTGAGGGTCTCTGCTGTCAGGGTGTATAGGTGGTGACCATCATGGAGTTTATTCATTGAATTTTGTCATCTGTCCTCCCATGAACACAAACAACACTGTAGGCCCTCTACCAAACATGCAAAAACTCTGAACACTGCAAGAGACATTTCCTCACTATAGTGAGAATACTTTATACTTGTAACTTTTTAAAAAAATGTTAGGATTTAAAAAAGATTTTATAAACCAATTTCATTCTATTTTCTAACTGCTTTTGTTAACATTCATGCCTTGCTCCCAATGTGTTAAGTTCTATGTTAAGTGCTTTAAAACATTAATTCATTTATTCCTCATAGATGTTGGGAGATAAGTACTATCACCCCATTTTACAGGTGTGTAAACTGAGGTGTGAAGAGATTAAATAATTTGTTTCAGGCCACACTGACAGTAAGTAATCAAGCCAGCGAGTTGAATGAGGCCCAGACCAGAGCAAGCACATAGCCACTGTTCTACACTGCCTTATCATGTAAGTGTAATTATTAATAACATTGTCCCTTTAATTTTTAACAGAAAAACTGAAGCAAAATTGGTTTTTAATATATCTAAATATTTACTGTATTAATTTGTTAGGTCCCCATAGCGAAGTGCCACAGACCGAGTGATTTCAGTAATAGCAAATTATTTGCTCATGATTATGGAGGCTGGAAGTCTGACATCAAGGTGTTGCCAGGGTTGGATTCTCCTTAGGTCTTTCTCCTGGGTTGGAAGATGGACATTGTCACCCATATCTTTGTATGGCTTCCTTGTAAGTATGTCTGTGTCCTAATTTCCTGGTTTTAAAGGATACCAGTCACACTGGATTAGGGACCAGGGTAAATGACCTTGTTTTAACAGAATACCCTTTGTAAGACCCTCTCTTCAAATACAGTCACTTCCTGAGGTCCTGGGGTTAGGGCTTCAACCTATGAATTTAGGGGGACACAAGCCTATAATTTTTACCACATGGTTATAATATGCTAGTCATTTTACAAAACGTCAAAATTTTGAGCTCTAGATTTTCTAAGAAGTAATTTTTTTTTTTTTTTTGAGACAGAGTCTCACTATGTCACCCTCCATAGAGTGCCATGGCATCACAACTCACAGCAACCTCCAACTCTTGGGCTTAAGTGATTCTCTTGCCTCAGCCTCCCAAGTAGCTAGAACCACAGGCACCTGCCACAACACCCAGTTATTTTTGTTGTTGTAGTTGTTGTTTAGCAGGCCCAGGCTGGGTTCAAATCTGCCAGCCCTGGTGCATGTGGCTGGCACCATAACCATTGAGCTACAGGTGCCAAGCCAAGAAGCAATATTCAAAATGGACATTCAGGTGAATGACAAAGTTGACAGAGATCTTTTTTTTTCTTTCAATGATTGACTTAACAATACTCTCCAATTTGAAGTGGGACATGATACTGAGGCATAGCTCCTACTATTTTACCCTAACTGCCTCACTTCTTACATCAAGCGTGAATATCTATCTATCTATCTATCTATCTATCTATCTATCTATCTATCGATCCATCTTATTTATCATCCATCTATCATCTCAGTGGACCAGAGCTGGAGAAGTGAGGTGTGGATCATGTTAGTTAACTGCATTTTTGGTGGGTCTTTAGAAAGACATCATTTTAGCTTTCTTATCATAAAATGTAGTAAGTATGACATAGAATAAAGGGAAAGAGCTTTAAGGCAGGACATCTCAGGCAAGCCATCTTTTATGACTAGAAGGAAATGCCTAGGTTCACTGAAAAATCAGAGGTATGTGAAAATAATAGGCATGTGTATATGTAAGTGTGAGATATTCAACTCATAGTGTCTGGCACACACAGGGTGATTTAAAAATATCAAAGGAAGGAAGGAAAGTGGCATCCTGTTCTAATTTTTCCCGCCAAGTGTCCTAAATGGATACTTGCAATGAGTTAGGTCCCCACAATGATTAAGCACATATAACACTATATTTTACTTCTCATATAGGAGCAAATACTACCCGGCCTCTCCTAGCTCTTGTTCTGATTCGCCAAGTAGAATGTGCCTTTCTCAGCCATGTTCATCATTTCTGTGACGACTGTGAACGTGGAAGTTCTGTCTAAACATATTCTAAAGCATTATCCAAGTGTTGGTGTTAGGACCAGCCTCTCCTTTTTCTTTTTTTGGTTTTGAATCCCAGGAAGTAACAAACTGGGCACTAGCGAAATGAAGTTGTTCACGTAAGGCTGAATCAACTCTAGAAATCCTTTGCCAACCCTGGTGTTGTGAAAATGAGCTTTTATATTTGTTTATTAAAATTTTACAATCTATGATCTTTTAATGAATGTTGGGCTTAGTCTGGTGTCCTTCCCAGCGATGACTTTCCTTCGCTGTAGGTTATGCGTGTCAACATTGGGGAGCTGCCAACATTCCACCACCCAGTGAACGGACAGAAATGGAAATCCAGAAAGCAAGTGCTCTTAAGTTCCTCAATATTTTAGAAAATGGCCGAGTACTTACTGTAGTGGTTTATAGTAGTGTTCATAATTATTTGTTGTTTCTCGTTTTAAAGGATCATGTGATACATCCCTACCTGTGCAAGGCCTCCTGTAAGTAGAGTGGACTTTCCTGCCTACTGTCAGCTTGGTCTTGTGATTTACTTTGGCCAATTGATTATCTCTGAAAACTTTTGTATATGTATTTTTATGTGTAATTAAAATATGCATCACACATAATACCATTTACATTTTCTGTACTCTAAACACAATTTTTTAAATGGGTTCTTGATCTTGCCAACTAAGGCTTTATCTTTTAAGGAATGTATGACAGGTTACATATTATAGCTCTGTAACCTAGTGGGCTTTTTGCTAAGTGTTTATTGAATATAAATATATAAAGAGAAAACTGAGGCACCCTGACAAAAGTTGAGCCTAGAATAGTATCTGGCATAGAGTAGGTGCTTAAAAAAATGCTTATCGATGGACTGAATAAATTTTAATGCTATAGAGTTCAGGTGATATGAGGGGTAACCTGTGTAGGGAGGTTTGTTTGTTGTTTATTTAATTATGAATGATCTCCCATCTCATCCCATAAAGACTCTAGGTCAACTTGCTTTGGAGGATGTGGCCCATACAGGTCATTTTCTTTAAAGAGTAAGAAGAAAATGTCATATTTTAAGAACTTCTGGACCGTGTAATTGTGTTCCATTGCCCTTTCTCTGCACTTGTTGAGTGGTTTTGGCTTATTATCATTGTCCCTGTGACTGAGTCAAAGTCAACTATGGTGATTTTCTGTTCTGCTCCATACCTTGCACTGGGCTGGGAGTAGCTGTGAGAGGAAAAGCCCAATTCATAGTCTTGAAAGCTGTGTTGGAGGACCATGAGTTGAGGGAATGAGGTCTGGGAAATTTAGAAATAGGAGGATCCAAAAAGTATCCCCCAAGAGCAGTTGTTTATTATTCATAAAATAGTTGTTGAATGCACAAATATATATCTTTGGAGACTGAGCTATTCTTTGTAGGAGAATATGGCCATGGTCGTGAGTCTTCTAGCCCTGTCCTTCCTGCGCCCAGCACTAAGAAACCAGGGTATCAGCTTCACTGTAAACCCAATCCCAAGATGGTGGCAAGAAGTTAACTTTCCTGCCTTCGTCTGGAATGAGGGCATTGCTGGTGTCAATAAATTTCATAAAAATAGCACTTTAAATATAGAATATGTTTTACTTAAATAAATAATTTTGAGCTGGAGTTCAAGGAGGGTAGAATGGTGGAACCAGAATGTGGACAGTCTGATTTCAGAGATTACACAATTAATACCAAGGTCAGTTTTAGAAGGTCTTTAAGTTCATTACTATTATTCAACCCAAGTTGCTACTGTGCAGAAAATTCACATCCTCAGACTTTAGGAAGGTGAGTATGAGTAGATAAAAGGATTATCTCCTTCCAAGCCAGGTAAATTTTTTGAGAGATACTCACACAAAAATTATAGATCATGCAAGCAATAATAGAACATTAACATTCCATATCTAGCAAAGATGATCTCTGCATTAGAGTTCTCCAGAGGGTCAGAACCACGAGGAGGGAGGGAGATGGACAGATAGATAGACAGATAGATAGATAGATAGATAGATAGACAGACAGATAGGCATACACGACAGATAGATAGAGAGACAGACAGACAGACAGATAGATAGATAGACAGACATACAGATAGACAGATAGACAGATAGACAGATAGACAGATAGACAGACAGACAGACAGACAGATACATAGACAGATAGACAGACAGACAGACAGACAGACAGATAGATAGATAGATAGACATACAGACAGACAGATAGATAGACAGACAGACAGACAGACAGATAGATAGACAGACAGACAGACAGACAGATAGATAGACAGATAGACATACAGGCAGACAGACAGACAGATAGATAGATAGACAGACAGACAGACAGACAGATAGATAGATAGATAGACAGACAGATAGACATACAGACAGACAGATAGACAGACAGACAGACAGATAGATAGACAGACAGATAGACAGACAGACAGACAGATAGACAGACAGACAGATAGGTAGATAGACAGACAGACATACAGACAGACAGACAGATAGATAGACAGACAGATAGACAGATAGACAGATAGATAGACAGACAGACAGATAGATAGATAGACAGGCATACAGACAGACAGATAGACAGATAGACAGACAGACAGACAGATAGATAGATAGACAGACAGATAGACAGATAGACAGACAGACAGATAGATAGACAGACAGATAGACAGATAGACAGACAGACAGACGAATGAGAAGGGATTTATTAGGGATTTGGCTTGTGTGATTAGGGAGGCTTAGAAGTCCCATGACAGGCCATCTGTGAGCTGGAGACCTTGCGATGCCAGTAGCATGGCTCAGTTCAAGTCCAAAGACGTCAGAACCAGGGAAGCCGATAATGTAACTCTCAGTCTCTGAAGTGTGTCCCAGCTCCAAGAGACAAAGAGGGAATTCACATTTCCTCTGCCTTGTCGTTCTATCAGGCTCCCAGCTGGTTGAATGGGGTCGCCCACATCAAGGGCAGATTTCATCTGCTCCATCCACCCACTCATATGCTGGTTTCCCCTGGAGATGCTCTCACAGGGAGCCACACCCAGAAACAATGCTTCACCACCTCTCTAGGTATTCCTTAATCTAGTCAAGTCAAGACCTAAAATTACCACCACAGCTTCCCTGCCTCCCAGTCCACCACTCCAAAAATAACTACTCTCAGCAGCTCCTTCTGTTCTCTACTTCAAATTATGCAAAGTACAGCAAACGTGTGCATACACTCGAATACATATACACACACACACACACACACACACATATATATATATATATAAATATTACGTGTGTATGTGCTACACACACACCTGGACAGTTGATCTTTAAACAAGGCAGGGCTTAGGGGGACTGAAGCCCCAGTCATAAATCTGCACGTAAGTTTTGACTCCCCCAAAACTTAACAGCCAGTAGCCTACTGCTGACCTAAGCCTTACTGAAAACATAAAGAGTTGATTAACACGTATTTTGTAGGTACTGTATACTGTGTTTTTACAGTAAAGTAAGCTAGAAAAAGGAACCTGTTGTTAAGAAAATCATCAGGAAGAGAAAGTGTATTTGCTGCTCGTTCAGTGGAAGTGGATCATCATGAAGGTCTTGGTCCCTGACTTCATGCTGAGGAGGAAGAGGAGGGGAGGCAGGGGGCTAGCCTTGCTGCCTTGGGGCTGGCAGAGGCAGAAAAGAGTCTGTGTCTAAGTGAACCCGCACAGTTTAAGCCCATGCAGGGGTCAACTGTATGCACACACACATTTGGGTTCATGTTCTTTCTGTATCTATTGATGGATTACAAATCACCCCCACAACACAGTTGATTAAGGCAAGAGCACGTGTCTGGTCTCGCTCCTGCTTTCTGTGCAACAGGAATGTGGGAAGGGCTCAGCGGTCTGGCTCAGTACTGCGGGTGCCTGGCAGGCAGACAGAGGCTGGAGCTGGAGCACTGGGGACACCTCTCTCTTCCCATGGTCTTTCCATTTGTGTTAGTTTGGTCTTCCTCAGAGTATGGTGATTTCAGGCTTTGCCCTGAGCTGCTAAAGGCTTCCTGAAAAAGTATTCTAGCAACAAGGTAGAAATTGCATTACTTTTTGTAACCTAGACTCAGAATCACATATTATTTCTCTTGTACTCTGCTGGTCAAAACAATCACAAAAGCTGGCCCAGTGTGGAGGGGACTTCATCTCCCAATAGAAGAAGCATCAAAATATTTGCAGACTTATTTTTAAATCTCCACAATGATGTGCTCACTCCACTTCAATGTGGAATAAATGCACACCTCTAAGGAAGTCCCTGAAACAGCTTAGGGGTGCTTATATTTGTTTTAATTTTCCCCTTTGCTCTATCTTTGTATCTGTTTCTACATGTATACATGTGTATATATATAGATATGTTCTATGTTCTATAAATAACTAAATACATTGGGGAACATGCCCCAGCCTTTTTTCTAAGGAGATGCACAATTAAACTTTTTCAGATATTGCTGAATCCTTAGCCTTGTTTTTTACTTTCTACTTACTAAAAAATTACAGATCTTCTATGTCAAGCCATTCAACTTTTAGCCTTTCCTTAAAACTGTTTCAAAAATTTCTATAGTCTAACCATCTGTTGATGGATATCTTTAAGTCAATTCCAGCTTTTTTGCTATTATAAACAATGCTATAAGGTAATTCTCGTCCTATACATCTTGACATAATTTTGCCAAAGTAGTTTTAGAGTAAATTCAAGCAGTGGAACATCTGGATCAGAGAAAATGTACAAGGAAAATGATGTTTGATGTTGCTAAATTGCCTAAGTGCCCATCAACCAATAAATGGATAAAAATTGCATCATATAGACACAATGGAATATTATTTGGCCCTAAAAAATGAGATATTGCTGTTTGTGACAACATGGGTGAGCCTGGAGAACATTATGCCAAGTGAAATAAGCCAGACACATAAAGAAAAATACTATGTGATTTCTCGTATGTATAGCATGTGTAGTTTTAAAAAGAAGTTAAATACATAGAAAAAAAGAACAGAATGGTGGTTACCAGGGATGGGAGAGAGGAAAATGGGGAGACGAAGGTCAAAGGGCACCCGTGTAGGATGAATAAATCTGCAGCTGTGGTGTGCAGCGCGAAGACCACAGCTAATACTTCACCACATGTGGAGCTTTGCTGAGAGAGTCCGGTGCTCTTTCCACACACACATAGAAGGTACCTGTGTGAGATGATGCTGTGTTAATATGCTTGTCCAGGGGCCTCTCACTCCGTAGATGTCTAACAAAACATCACGTTGTGCACCTTACATAAATGTAATTTTTTAAAAGGGAAAACTTTTAAACCAATGAATAAAATAAAATTTTAAAAAAGATTATTTGCATGATAATTGACATATGTTTGCAATTTCCCCTTTATAATAATACATTTTCTTCGATTTTAATATCAGGTGTACCAAGATCAAGTAGAATGATTTTGAAGTATTTCTTCTTTTTCTATTGTCTATAAGATTTGGCATGATCTGTTTTCCAAAATTATCTGTTAC
>CAUYPK010154855.1:0-27162 GCA_963574355.1 Loris lydekkerianus | reverse complement strand
AAAATGTCCATACTGCCCAAAGCAATATATAATTTTAATGCAATACCTATTAAAGCTCCATTGTCATACTTTAAAGATCTTGAAAAAATAATACTTCGTTTTATATGGAATCAGAAAAAACCTCGAATAGCCAAAACATTACATAGCAATAAAAATAAAGCAGGAGGAATCATGCTACCAGACCTCAGACTTTACTACAAATCGATAGTGATCAAAACAGCATGGTACTAGCACAAAATCGGAGAAGTAGATGTCTGGAACAGAATAGCGAACCAGATGGATTAAAGATGGCGGCTGAGTAATAGCTTCCCTGCAACTGGGCACGGCGAGTCTGGGGAGACAAGACT
Source organism: Loris lydekkerianus (assembly GCA_963574355.1). NCBI lineage: Eukaryota > Metazoa > Chordata > Mammalia > Primates > Lorisidae > Loris > Loris lydekkerianus. Next base: position 26,815 of record CAUYPK010154855.1, on the reverse strand, counting down.
CCAGGCATCTCTGGCTGGTGGGATCTGCCTATGATCATCCTTTTAAGGATACAGGGAGCCAGCAAGGGACTTTTGGACTCCAGGAGGACAGAAACAGTGGAAAACAGAGTACAGAACCAAGAGATGAATCCAGCTACTTACTGTTATTTGATCTTTGACAAGCCAATTAAAAACATTCAGTGGGGAAAAGATTCCCTATTTAACAAATGGTGCTGGGTGAACTGGCTGGTGACCTGTAGAAGACTAAAGAAGAATTTGTCAAAGAGAGCCTGGACAGGCCACCTTGCATTTCCTGCCAGTGGACCCCCGCCTGGGAGCCCGTGGCTGAGGCTGAGGAAAGGAGAGGGAAAGAAGGTGGGTTGTTTGCCTAAGCTTAGGAATGGCCACTGGCTATCAGTCCAGTTCTCAAATAGTTGAAACCCAGTGTTTGTCTTAAAAGTCATCTTTTCAACAATATTGCTATCCTTCTCAGATTCTCATTACCATTTTCATGATCTTCCCTGCTTTCCATAAGCCCTTGACCTATTCTAATCTGTCTCAGTCTATAACTCTGCACTGTGTATTTCAGACTGGCTTATCTCTCCAGCTGATCCTCAATTATGTCAAATTCTAGCAGGAGCTTGGCAGTAATTCCTTATCATTCCTTGTATAATTTTTATAAAGCAGATATTTCTGGAGTATAGGCATCAAGAGACCATATTGTGACTTTGGGGTCAGCCAGACTCACGTGACAATCTGACCCACTAGAAATATGACAATCTGACACAGTAGAAATACTGTGTGACTTTGGCCAAATAAAGCATCCTTTCTGATCCTGTCTGTTGTCAAAATATAATTTTTAAAACCATAATTCTTAGACATGCAGACAGTGATCATGTTTAAAAGACTTACTTACCTCACTAAGGAAGGAATCTGCATGGTAGTATAGCTACTCAAAGAGCATTTGAAAATAGATATTTATCCAAGATATTTAGAAGTAGATACTTGGTCTGCCGGGGAAAGAGTGCTGTAATGAAATTGCTAAGTAAGATTTAAAACTGGTGAATGTTGTACAGGGCAACAAAACTGTAATCTTTGGTGTTATCTTTTCTACTGGACAGAAATAATTTGCTTATCTACTGAACAAAATTATTTTCAGTTTATTGATCTCTCGCAAGCTAAGGTAGAAGTTTGCACAGCTTAAGCCCTAATTAATAATAAATAGTAAATAGTTAAACAAAGGTACATTTTCCTAGAGAATTAGGCATTCCTTGTGAGTATTTGTTGGACAATGGACAAAGATCCAATATGAAGTTAAAGGGTATGCAACATCTTTGCCTTTCCCAAATATCTGAATAGTTTTTCTTAATAATTTTCCCATATAAAATAGGATTCCTGTAAGATACATTGCGTAGCATAGAGGAGATAGTACAATTAAGCCAGGTGCAAGGTCCTTCTTTCTTGGTCAATAAGACTGATAGTATTTCAAGCTATTGCTACTCATCAATTCCTTATATTAAGGGGCAAGGAGGCATTTCTCTTCCAATCTTCAAGGTTCTGAAGACATCAACCTCTTTCATTTGTTGACCCAGCCCTAGGAGTTGACAGCTGCTTCCTGCCATTACTGTCTCTGAGTTACCTTGATGTTCCTTTTTAGCTTTATTCTTTTCTGTTAAAATAGATAAGTATGGTTTTTGCTTTCCTGACTTGAATCTATTACAGGTGGAGGAGGAGCATATATTTCTTTCACGTCCTGGTGATAAATAAATTTCCTATTGAAAACATGATATGACTCCTGAAATCACATTAATTATTATATTCAGAACTGTTACCTTTACTACTTCTGGAAAGTATTGCTGATTTTTTTTCCTACAGAGAACACATTATCAAAGCACTTTGCATAAATTATCTCATTTAAAACTCACAGCAATCCTATGAGCTACTTATTACTCTCATCCCCACTTTAAAAATGAAGAAACTAAAGTCCAGAGAGGCTAAGGTAGCTTGCCTAAGATCTCAGAAAGTATAGGTCTAAGATTCAAGCCCAAGCTGCCTGAATCCACTCTCTTCCATAATTGTGATGTATGAATCATTCTATTTCTCTCGTAATAAGGGCAAACTTTTTATAGAGAAGAAAAAATAAAACAAAGAAAATCTATGGGTGTTGGGAGCATTCAACAAGAATCACTAAGGGCCCAGGTAAGAAGACTCAATGTCCTTATGTGCTGTGATTGTTCAGGACCATGGACAGTGAGCACAATGCTGTTCACACCACCACCCACGGCAATGCAAAAACCACTTCTGACAGCGCAGGCTGCTCTGTATTGCTATGTAGGTTGTGTCCTGCATAAGGGTGCTTGGCTAAGGGGGTGAAGGTGGGCTCTTATTGCTAAGCTGTGCAGCCTGGTGTGGGGTTATGACTCCCCTAGGGAGGGACACCTCTTACAATTTTTCTCATAGAAACCTTATGGGCTATGCTATAAACAATCCTATCACTGTAGGTTTGGTCAAAAAGCTAGAAAATAATTCTTGAGAAAATAATTCTTGAGTTTGGTAGCTGCAAATTGAACGTAGCAGGAGTGAAACCCAGACAGGCTGAGTTTTGTTGAGGAGAGGAGGAAGGATAATATTTAGGGAAGTTGGAAGGAAATTTGAGAGACAGGCTTGGGAAGCACAAAGATGTTAGGTGCTGGAGAGGAAGCAGGGTAAGAAGAGGTTAAGAGAAGAGGGTGCTTAGTGGAAACAAATTTCTCAGACCTGATGATTTTACCTAAGGGTGGCCCTACCTTAGATCTGAGACAATGGAGACAAGGATTTACAATTACCAGGCCTGCATTAAATTCCTGGCTCCATAATTACTAGACTTTGAACTTAAAGGCAGACATTGTATTTAATTCACCTTTGTGTCCTTAGCTCTGAGAACATGATGCAAGGTGATTGTGTACCAAATCAAATTATCTATAGAATCTATGCAATCTTGGCCCAGTCCTTCCAGAAAGGTCTGGGACTATTTCCTCACCTGCAAAATAGGAACCTGTCCTTCCTAATATTATTGTGAGAATCAAATGAAAAATAATCAAGGTGAGAAGCTTTGTACAATATGAAGTATAATTGTTATCATGAAAATTGACTGGTCCCAGGTTTTATTTATGGAGAGTAGAATATATAGTGGAGTCCATAGGAAAGTGTTTTAAGAAATATTAGATTTAAAGCCTGCCACTATAGATGCTATATAGATTTTAGAATTCTGTGCTGAAAGAAAAGGATGAGGCATTTTTATAAGCAACACGGTATAAACACATTCCACTTCATTATTCCTTTGTTTAACTTAGTAAATTCACCCTCTATACTTTAAGAAGGAAAGAAAAAAGGTTTTTGTTCCTAAATTCTTTATTTGTTTGAAAAGTCACTAGTTGGTGTTTCTTTAAGATTCAGTATTTAAAACAAACTCACCAAACTCTATCAGGAGATGCTATCCCTTGATCCCAAAATCCAGGCCATGATATTAACAAGATGCAGAAGTTATTTCAAAACTACATATACTAAGGGCAAGACTATGGTGGGTGATAAGGAAATAAGAAGGAAGAGAGAAGGGGAAGGAAAAGGAGACAAGGAAAAGATCAAAAGCTTCCCACCCCCTCAAACTTGAAGCATTTTCACTTCAGAACACCTGCTGTTTAAGCCTAAAATATCTACTTTGAGTCTTTAAATAGATGAGCACCAAAGCAACATCATTGATGTCACTCTGGAAAACATTGATCCATTAGGGTGAATTTTCATATTATTCTTTCCAAAGATATAAATGTTATGGTTTCAAATGAAGAAAGGAATGACATCAGTCTAAGTCACACTTCTCTGGTTATTCTTTTTACAGCATAAATTAATGATCTTGCAGTTTATGCTGATAGCTACTCAAAGGTGTTTAATCAGCTGTCTCTGACAAAACACAGCATTTTTTAGGCTGGCACATTTACAAAGAAAGAAAAAACAGCCTGTAATCCCTCATAAAGCAGAGTTATGGTTCAACTCCATTTGACGAAGTGACATTCTCTTGAGCACTTCCTCATGAATGCATAAGCAGGACACTGCTTGGGAAGTTCAGGTACGTGCAGAGCATACATATTGCATAAGGTACATTAGCCAGGCCCCACAAAGAAGGGCATTGCAACCTTCCTATCCCAGTTACAAGGAGAAGACAGCATAGCTGAGGCAAGAGATCACCTGTTGGCTTCTGATGAGTCCAGGTCATGCAGAGAGAAAGTGATTGCCACAGCAGAGGAGACAGGGGTGGTGGGAGCGTAGTGGTAACAGGGATAGACATTGATAACAGGGATAGTTCCCCTTGAACAGGGGAACATCTGTGCCTGCAAGACACAGAATTATCATCTGCTCTGATTGTTGTCTCCTTGGAAGCAAAAGGGCAAAAATACTAAAATGTATAATGTCACCTTGAGTTGGGCCTAGATATTGTCACACTGTACACCAATTACTGAATGACCACTGTGCCGGGGACTGTGGACCCAAGGGCCATGAAGACTGTTCTGCTGTTCAGGAGCTCACAGTCTCAGCGGGAAAGAGCATAGTCAAGGCTTGTGGTACCTACAGAACACATTTCTGGCTGAGTTAAATAGAAAGGAGGTTTATGAAACAAACATCGGCTGGCAAATGGATCAATAAAATATGGCATACCCACACAATGGAATACCATACAGCAGTAAAAAAAGGAACAAACTATGGATACATGTATTGATATGAATGAACCTAAAAAAATTACAAAATATCATAGAAAAGGAAAGACAGAAAAGGCTACACGTTTGATTCCATTTATATGAGATTTCTAGAAAATTAGAGAGTTGGAAAGCAGATTGTGGTTGCTTGAGACTAGAGATGTGAATGGGAATAGACAGCAAATGGGCAAGAATGAACTTTGGAGGGGGTGATAGAAGCATTCTAAAACTCAATTATGGTGATGGTTGCACAATTATATGAATTTACTAAAACTCACTGAATCATACACTTATAATGGGTAAATTTTATGGTTTGTGAATTATACCTCAATAAAAAGACATGACCACTGTAAAAAAGGTATTGGGGGGGTTGCAGATTCAGCACAGAATCTGGGTGTGGGGGTGGGGGCTGGACAACGGGTCTTGACAACCAGGACAAACACTTAAAATCACTCCCCAGGGCTGAGTCTGTGAAGATACTACTGGGTGTAAACACAACTTGTCCCACTGGTACCACCAACAGGGACTCCCAGATGCAGCCGCAGGAGCAGTGGCCACTATTGCAGCCACGCTCACCAGAATGTAATCCCCAGGGTTCCTGCTTCTCCATGCCACACATGTCTGGGTCAAGCCCAGGAAAGATTCTCTGGCAGAGACCATCAGAACTCTCAGGTTAGCTGGAAGGAAGACTGGGCGAGAAAGTATTTGGCATTTTTCTATTACATTGTGGTGAAGTAGGCACTGTTTATTAGAAGCGGGGGCTCCTTAAGCATAGGAAAGAGGTTCAAATGCTAGGTGGCAAATAGTCACAATAGGCCAGTAAAATACATATTTCAGAATATTATGGGATGTGTTCAACAGAGACATGCACAGAGATTTTAGGCGCACTAGGCATAGAGGAGAGGACAGAGGCAGACCAGTGCTGCAGGGAGGCTTCCTGGAGGGACAGACACAGAGTCTGAATGAGGAGCAAGAGCAAGCCCAGTGAATATGGGGAGCGTTCTAGAATACAGGGATGGAGTATTGAGGCTGAGGCGGGGACTGAAGAGCCATGACATGAGGGAAGCCTGGAGCTTATTTTATTGACAATAGATATCACAGGAGGGCTTTAAGTGGGGGAATGATCTGATAAAAATGTTCACTTTGGAAGGACAGTGATATGAAAGGTGGGTTGAGAGGAGTAAACCTAAAGGCAGGAAAACCTGGTGAATTCATCCTTGAGTTGTTGTGGAGGGTGAGGGAGGTCACATGACTACTCTTAAGTCCAGTCTGGGTGATTGGGGAAGTGGTGGTGGCACTGGCCAACAAGGAGAAGATGTAGAAGAAGAGGCAAAGGAGGCAGTTTGGAAAGGGGGAGAGAATAGGTTCAGTTTGGGACAGTTTGAGTGAGAAGTTTTCAGGGGATGTCCAAGGTGTCAAGTCAGCAGTTGGATACATGGTCAGAGATCAGAAGAAAGGTTAGAAGTTACAATTTGGTGTGTCATCCTGGAGTCAAGACTGCAAGGGAGTCATTGGTTTGTCCAAGTCAAGCGTGTATAGGAAGGAGGAAGGGTAAGGACAGAATCCTTAAGTGCAAACACCTACATTTAAGGAGAAGGCACTGGAAAAGAGCCAGGGAAGGGGCTGGAACATACGTTAGAGGGAGTGGACCACTCCCACGGTGTCTCTCACCATAGCTGAGAGGACACACAGGAGCTGGACTGAAAAAATCCCCCTTTGGATCAAAAAATATGAAGGCAACATGGAACTCTAGTAAGAATGGTGACAACAAAAGACAAATTTCAGGGGGCTAGGGAAGAAATAGGAAATGAGAAAATGGAGACAGTACCCCTCAACAGCTTCTGTAGGAATCTTAGCAGAGAAGGAGGAGAGAGAAAGGATGAGAGAATAAATCTAAACATCCTAGTGGGTTTTCTTGGAAGGTATGAGATGTGGGAGGGACCACGTGTACAGGTTGAGAAAACACAGCCAGCAAAAAGAGGGCATAGAGAGAGAGGGATCCTCCCCATCAAGCAAGGTTACAGAGGGGAAGTGTTGGAGAGCATGGGGTAGGAATTAACCTCAGCAAATAGAAGTATAGCTCAATGTCTGAGACTCACAAGAAAGAAGCAAGACAGGATACTGAAAAAATAAAATACTGAAAAAAAAAAATATTTTTATTTTATGTGTAGGTGAGTTGAGTTGTTATGGCAAAGGCTAATCTGCTGTAACAAAAGACCGCAGGATTTAGAGGCACAAACAAGATGGAAGTCTATTTTTCTTTCATAGAATGGTCCAGAAAGAGTGATCAGACTTTTCCCAGCCCCCAGCCCCACTGTTCTCCTCCCATCCATGTCCTCTGCATCCCATACCCCTTCCCCCTCCTGCCCCAACTCCAGGTAAGCAGTCTCCCACTGTCACTCTTGCTCAAGCAATACAACCACCTTGGCCTCCCGGAGTGCTGGGATTACAGGCATGAGACCAGCCTCATTCTCCTTTTTGAGCAACTGCAGAAGCCCTCTTTACTCCCTTCCCCTTAGAGGTAAAATTATCTCTAGCTTTACTTTACTGCTGAGAAAGGGAAGTTCTGCCCTCAAGCTTTGGAGCACTTGTGCGTGGACTCGGCCCCCAGCCATCCATGTGGTCATTCCTGCCTCCAGTTGTAGAGAAGAAGGTGTAGAGTCTCCCCTGTCTCTGAAGTCAGCCCTCCACTTGAACTCAGGACACAGCCTTCATTACCTAATTTCCTTGACATTGAATTTCCTGGTCTGTTGGTACGGAAAATGTAAATAACAGTTTCAATGGGGGAAAAATTGAGTTCAGTTTGGAGCCCACTGCATTCAAGGTGTCTACAGGTCATCTGTGTGCAGATGTCCACTGGGCAGCTGGCAATCCTCAAGTTCAGGAGAAAAATCATCTAGTGGTCTACTGATAAACTTGTTCTCTGAGAGGAAAAAACCCCTAATTTGTAGCATTTGCTGACTTCCATTGTGTAAATGTGGCTATGATACCCTATTTCAGGTTAGCAATAGTTTAAAACCCACTTTGCAAATTTTCTAAATATTTAATAATCAACTTTCATGAATTTATACAAGCCAGCGTCAGCCACTACTAGAAGCTGAGGATAAAAATAAGTACTTTGGAGTCAGTGATGGCCGAGAAAACCTGAAAGTGTTTAACATGGAGTGTGCATGGCACTAAAAGGCAGGAGGAGCAAAGGCCTCATTCCTTAGCATCCTGCATCTGCCTCCATCTCCCTCCTGGGCACAGAGCCACCTCCACGTCAGAGGGATGGGAATACTTTCAGGGGTTCTACACTCAGCATGCAGAACTCTGGAATCAGGAGCCCACAGAACCTGGGCTCAAAGTCAAGGTTACGTCATGAGAATCAAAGTTCTTAAAAGCCAACATCCAACAGATGACAATAGCTACCTACAGAAGTTCCCCCACCTGAAGGCGCTACCAAGGACGTCTGGAAACAACTAGTGCAACTGAGGTGGCCCATGCTCACTTTCAGGACCCATGTGTCATTGGAGTAGGCTGCTACTCAACAGCATGAAAGGAGGGATGCTTTCAGGGAAGGCCAGGGTCTCTGTGAGATGTGGAATGAAGTACAATGAAGAAAGGAACTTTGTCTAGCACTGGCTGGTTAGCACATACATCTTTATCCCTGTAATGGAGACAGAGGCTTTGAGCTATAGAGTGGTGCATCACCATTCCCCTTTACATGTATTTGCACACCTGCTGACTCCCATGCAGACTTGCAGCATTTCCTGAAGTGGAAAGGATGCTGCGTGACTTGTATGTCCCAGGCTACACATAGGTAGTCATATTTCTTATCATTTGCACTCTGGTTTGTCAATTGGTGGGCATCTTGTGAGGTAGGTAGAATCAGTTCCTCTTGAATCTAATACACTCTAAATTAGCTATCACTTCCCTCATATGATTTCTACTACAGCTAAGCATTTATGAATCATAGATAGTACCATGGTATATATTATCTCAAATCTTTATGGAAAAGCTTACTGGATAGGAATTGCTAGTGCCATTTACAGATTAGGGAAGTGAAGCTCTCAAAGAGTTTAAGTAACTAGGATTCTCGGAAAATACCATCCTGAGGATAAGACCATGGGCCAGGAGACTCCACCAAGGTCAGCTTGAAAACTGGCAAGAGCCACCAGTAAAACAAAAGCCCCCACTCTTGACATCACTCTTTATAGCAGGAGGGACTACTGCTCTGGGCCCAGGCAGGTGGCCTCTTTTGCCCCCTTCACAGAGACAAATGAGGGAGAAGTGATGAAATAATAGTAATTAGATTCTCACAAACAGAATAGATTCTTTTTTTTTTTTTTTTTAAGGAAGCTATGGCTATAACTGAACATCTTACATTTTATCTATAAGGAGAGCAGGGCCTTTAGTGTCCTGGAGTGTGGATGTGGAGTGTGGAGTGTGGAGTGTGGACTATAAGGGCCTTTAGTGTCAGGAGTGTGGATGGGGCCATATTTTTCTGTTCTGTTTGGCAATAAATTGGTTATTTTATAAAAATTTTTCTGTCTGGATAACCTGGCCTTTTTACTGGTCCTTTGGTTCAAGGTCCCGGGCTTTTTTTGTTTGAGTCCATTGGTATTTTCAGGGCACTGGTTTCTCCATCACCCTATTAGTATGACCAATGTTGAGAATTAGTGAAAATCATCTTAAAATCACAGGTTTACCTGGTAATTAGAGAAAAAATTTTTTTCCTTTAAACTGACTCTATTATGAATCTATCCCTTTACGCTTGGCTCTTTCCTCACTTATACTTCATAGCAAACATTGCAAACTTACAGCCTTCTGACCAGATCATGAGGCTTGCTCTGTGTTTAAGGAAAGCCCTCTAGTTTTCTTTATCTGCCAACAGCATAGATTCTCTCCTCCAGAGAGTTCTGCTTCCTAACCTGAGGCTCATTATTGCATTAGGCATCCCAGGGGCATGATGGCCATCCCGAGGGAGTCTGGCTTTCTTCAGCATTAAGATATACTGACATCCTGGAAGGAGAGCAACAGAGCTAACGATAGCCAAGGCGGTAAGAAGGTAGGCCTGATTCTGGAAAGAGCTGGATATATCAGTAATAGAAACAGAGATGATTACAATAATGGTATTAAGAAGAAGGAGAAAAAGAGAAGATATAATTTGTGGAACATACCCCAAGGGCTCAATTCTATCATAGGGGCTCTGCGGACATTCACTGAGCTGACAGCACATCCAGAAAGTCACAGGCAACTTCAATCACCCAAATGGGGCAGGAACAATATTGAATTTAGTGATTCATGAGTTGTGATATTCTTTCAACTAATTATCTTAGGAATTTTCCTCTCTGGCTGGTAAATTGCCAAGGGAGCAAGTTGTAGACATTCAGGGAGAATGGCAAGGGGTCACCTGGAGGGCAGTGCAGCTGATGAGTCAGGAGGCAGGTGGCTGAGCACCAGCTTGCCATCCTAACTGCATTAGCACCCGTGGCCAGTTCATGCGCAGATGGCTTTGTGGGCCAGGAGTTGAAAGGCCTGATTTAATTTCAGCCAAGATGACTCTGCTCCTCGTGATAAGACCATAGGCACACTGAGCAGAAATCTTTCCTCCCTTCAGCCAGGAAGCCATTCATTACACTCAAGGACAACCTGACACTGGCATAGGGACAAACCTTTCATGCTGCACGCACACTCACTTGGCTCCCAGTGGAGTTTCCTGACCCCTTGGCCAACAGCAACCTCTGCCCTGGGGAGTCCATTCCATTTATCATGTGCCTTTTCATGGCCCTCTTTACTCCATCTGGTGTGCTTATAAAAACTACTGTCTAGTTAGTCCTTAGGGCAGCTTTTCAGGGAGAGGAGGCTTCCTAACTTGGAGGGAAGGTTCCTTTTATAAAATCTCCTTTACCTTCCTCAAGGAGCTTCAAGAGCAACACTACTCTCCTCCAAGAGTCCATTTTTCTCTGGTATATTTGGGGGAAGAGGGTTTTCACCTGTTTACCTCCAAGTTGGGTCCATGTCTCAATGACTCTATAAGACTCACATCTCACTTTGGGCTCACTTGGCTGGAACTTACCTCTGTGACTTCCTAAAGCTTTGCTGATCATTTGGGAAATAGCAGAGGGGTTTATGCTATAGCAGGCATAACCTAAAAATAGGATAACCTAAAAATAGGATATTAGAACACTATTCTGAAAGGCTGAGCCCTTACTGCAAGAAATTGCTCTTCTTTCTTGGTATGTCTCTGCTGTCTTGCTTACAGCCATCTCTCCCTCACTCCTTCCTGAGGCCTCCTCCAAACTCCCTCATTTGTTTTGTATTATGAAGGGAAATTTTAGTTCTCTTTATGTTATGCCTTTAAGGTTATGCCCTGAAGACTGTCTTTTCACTGCCAAATGGCTCACAAAGAATTTTGCTGAATTTTCTTTTAGTCTGGAGGAAAACCATGCCACTCCCTTAAGGAAGCAGATGTAGCTGCAGGCAGTTGTGGTTGGAGCTTTCTCTACTAAATCACTCTCTTTTCTGATGTAGCAAAATTGGCACATAAGACAACCCCAGAAAATCCCTTTCATTGATTCTCTATGCTATTGTTCTTTCTCAGATCTCTTTGAGTAAACAGAGTGGCTACCTGTGTATTTGTCCATCCTAGGCAAAACTCTCTATAAAAAAATAACTCTTCATATCTCAGTTACTCCATACACTAAGTTTATTTCTCACTAATATGTAGCTCCCATGTGGACTGAGTAGGAGATACTCAGTTACTTTCTTACATGCAGTCATACAGGGTCCCAGGTTCCTTCCATCTTGTGGCTCCACCTTAGAATCTCAGAATCTTCTCCATTCAACAGGCAGATGGAGAAAGGGAGCAAGGATTGCTTGAGGGAGGTTTATATGCCTCATGCCTGAAAGTCATCATTTTAGTTCACATATCATTAGCCAGAATTTAGTTATATAGCCATACCTAACTCCAAGGGAGGATGGGAAATATAGCTTAGCTGTCCAGGACAAAGTATAAAGCATGCATGTTAGTGAGCTGTAGCAATTTCTGCCACATTCTTTTAGAGGGTAGTTTCTCTTTACTTCAAGTTGGAGCTCCTTTTAGTAGATGATCCAAGTTTATAAAGAAATGCTGCTACCTTTCATTGATACAAGAATTGCCACAAAACTGAAGTCTCCTGAATCTTTTTCTGGATAATTCCATTGGAGTTAAAGGCAAATGGACAGGCAGAGAATAGATATCCTAACACAAGAAGGAGGAACATTGAATCATTCTTAGGTAAAAGATACTAAATGTGGCAGTCATATAGTTTTGATAATTTGGCATCTCACTCCTCTCTTCCATTTTCCTTCAAAAACAGAACATTATTTATTCTTTCCCCTCTGCTCTTTTACATCTGGAAGTCTTGCTTCAAAGCTTCAGGAGAGATTACATTTACCCGGAGATAAAAACAAAAACAAAAATAAAAATCCCTTGTGAAATCATAGCAACGTAAGTGGGAGTAGAATGTAATGTTCTCAGCTATCTCTTGCTACTGACAATGTGAAGGGAATATAAATAAATGTAGACAGTGTAATTTACTTTGCTGAAGCATAAAAATTATAGGGTTTCAATCTACAGAAAGAAACTGAAGGGCTTTTTGACATTAGGTAAGTACATTGTGTGCAGTTGGCTCCTGAATCTCCTAGAAATGAAACTCTGGAGAGAAGCCTTGATATCCAGGGAAAGAAGGGGATAGGGAAGGTAGCCATTCCTTCTTATGTGCCCAGAATAGCCATGGATTATGCCTGTTCTCTCCGTGTATTTATAGCCCCTTTACTCTCAAAAGGGTCCCAAAGAGATGATAAATTTTATGGTCGTATAGGAGGCATTTAAATACAGAGTAAATTTGTTTACATCTAAAACCACTATGGCAAAAGTATGCTTGTATACTACATTGGGAAAATGGTTAAGTAAATCATGGTTTATGCTAAGGAGGGAGCCATCAAATGATGACTATGTGCAATATCTGAAACCCCTCAAGACCTAGAAGACTTCCATGGCTCCCTCACTGATTTTCTTGCCTGAAGTCTTACCCCTTCTAATGTGTTCAGGACCACTTGTGTATGAGCTACAGATTATACCCTGCACAACTCCAGGAGATGCCATTCTCATGGACTAAGATGGGAATGGTGCCTGCACTAGAGTTGTGCACTACCCAGCCTGCCTAACTGTACAGGGCACTCCTGGGTGTGTTTCCCACACTGTAGCCTCAATGATTGTTCTTAAAATGAACACACTAAGTGTGACATTCCCTGATTAAAACCATTCAGTGCCTCTTCTCTGAAATCAAAAGAAAAACTACTTATTTTTTCTAATAGGGCAGCTCACAATGATCTCTGGCCTCTGCCAAATTCCCATTAATTTTATATGTCATCTTGTCTAGGCCATGGAGTATCCACATAGCTGATCAAAGATTTCTCTGGGTGTTTCTGTGAAGGTGTTTTTTTGGGTATGATTAATATTTAAATTGGTGGACTAAGTAAAGGAGGTTGCCTTCCTTATTGTGAGTGGACCTCAACCAGTCAAAGCCCTGAAAAAAAAAAAAAAAAAAAAAAAGGTTGACCTCCCAGGTAATAGAATTATCCTGCTGATGGTATTCAAGGTGAGACATTAGCTGTTCAGATTTTTAGTTCACTGGTTTCCATAATTGCTTATAATTAATTATTATCTATCTATCTAAAGAGTATATGTCTCATTGATTCTGTTTCACTGGTGCACATTTTGGTACCAGGAGTGGGGGGCTGCCATAAAAAGATGCCACAGACCAAGTGGCTTAAACAACAGACATGTACAATTCAGGAGGCTGGAAGTCTAAGACCAAGCTGCCAGCAGGGTTGGCTTCAGCTAGGGCTTTTCTTCCTGGCTTGTGGGTAGGCATCTTCTAGTTGTATTGACATAGTATCTATCCTCTGTGCACACATATGGAGAGAGAGAAATGTCTGGTATCTCTTCCTCTTTCCAGTCTTGTTGAACTAGGGCCTCATCCTACGACCTCATTTAACCTTAATTATCTCCTGAAAGGCACTATCTTCAAATACAATCACATTGGAGGTTAGAACATCAACATATGAATTTGGGAGGGACAAAGTTCAGTCCATAAGGAGAGTTCATGCTCCCACTATGCTCAAGTGCTCTCATGACATCTGCTCTAGACACTGTGTACTTGCTCGACATGTGTCTTGCACAGGCCATGAGAAGCACTCTTTGCTCTGCAGAGAGCACTCCTCCTCCCGGTTCCTCTTTACTGAGCTCACAGCTATGCATCTTTTGGTCTAAGGTTACAGAGCACCTCCTCCAAGAAGCTGTCCTTCTGCAAGTCCAGGTTGGGGGTTCCTCTAGTGGGTCTTCATCCCCCCACCATACATTTCCATTCCTTCACCATATTGCACTGTCCTCATGGTCTGTCTGTCATTGCCTGTCTTATTCTCCATTGAATACTGAGTCTGGTATGGTATTAATAATACCTACTTGGTAGACTTGTTAAATTTAAGTTGAAAATGTAAAATAAAAATAATATGTATGATTATAACTGTGTAAAACACTTGATTATAGGGAAAATGTTAAGAAGGAATTATACCAAAATGACCCCAGAGGTTGTTTTTGTTGATGGAATTATTGGAGGCTTGATTTTGTCTTTTCTCTATGTCTCATGTTTTCTGTAATGCGATTCTATTATTTTATAACTTCAAAAAGTATAGTTTAAAAGTACATGTGCCATAGCATTTTAATTCTTAGCCCTAAGCCGACGCATATCAAGCTATATTCCAAAGGAACTGATTTCCTTGTAACAAAAGATGCTGAAAGGTGCCCTGGAGTTGCTCCTAATGGGATTTGACCTATATGTTGTTAATTGGGGGTATGTGACTTCCCTGGAGAATGGTTCATTACTGCTCCATGGGATTTCAATAATGAGCACAATAGTCACCTTGGCAGGTAGGAATTCTACAGATGGCGAACCTGCCCTGGGCATCTGTGTTACAAAAACATCCAATAGCTTGAATGCTGGAAGACCAGTGAAGTCTGGATATCTTTTATTGAAGCAAAACTACCTGGCATTATTCCCCAGTTCTTAGCTTCACTCAAGGGAAGAGAAGAAGCCAGACACCCACAGATATTTATAGTCCAGAGAGTCTCAAGAGAGTCATACACCTGCTGGCTTTGCTGAGCATCCATGCTGCATCTGTGGTCTTTGGAGAGGGGCCAGTCCAGGGGGCTGATATAAAATTATTGAAGGTAAGGAATGATGTGCTGGGTTTGTAATGGTGGAATGAGAGAATAAAGAGATGAACAGCTAAAATACTCTTATACTGAGCTCTGTGTGTGGCAAGCATCGTGTGGAGTCCTTTAATATACTTCTCCAATAGCCCCTACCCACCTCTTCCATCCTGACTGCAGGGCCACCTGCCATGGTAAAAACTGAAAGTACTAGAAACCTACTTCCTTAGGCTCCCCTGTAGCTAGATTATGTAACCTCTATCTTGGCCAGTGAAATCCAAATAGAAGATGATTGGGAACTTCTGGGAAGAGTTTTCTATCCCAATATCCTGTGGCAAATGAGAAGAGGTATTTTCTTCTTTCACTGGACATTGCCTACAGGCAACACCTGGTACTGTGGCAGCCATTCTGTGAACATGAGGGAGTGAGCCTAAATCCAAAGTCAAAGACCCTGGAGATGGCAGGGCAGAAATGTGGACAGAGGCTGAGCTTTTGATAATATTGCTGAGCTAGTGAGCCAACCCAGGAACTGCCTTACCCCTAAAATTGAAATTAGGTTAAATAATAAGCCTTTTAAAATTGAGTATTCTGTTGCTAGTAGCCTTCTACCTCCCTTTAATCCTCGGGAAACCCCCATGATGATTGTCATAGTGTCCCCATTTTGTATATGAGGTTAAGTATAAACTCAGAACTTCATCTGGCACCAAAACTTGTGTTCTTTCTAACATACACCACACTTACCACGTTCATCAGTGACAGTTGGGGGTTATTATAGCAGTTAGTCTCTCCTGACTATACAAAGACTGAGATTTGTGAAAGCACCTTGTGAACTGGCTTTGTATTCATAATACTGGGACAGATATGCTTCTGGCTATGCTGCAGAAGCACTTTGGGAGCTTCAAGTGCCGTGGTGCCAGGCTGCAGGCAGGACAGTTATAGTAGAAGCTCTAGGGGTAGGTCCCAGACATTGACGTTTTTTTAAGCTTCCATGTCATGCCAATATTGCCACCACAGTTGAATTCCACTGTTCAACACAGAACATGATAGAATGGCTTTTAAGCAGAATCAGTTTGCAATTATTTGAATTGAATATTTTAAAAGGTCATAATCTCAAAGGCAAGAAATAGATCTATCTTTGCATCCCTCTTTTTTCTCCCCACTCGTCTAGTAACCCTTAGCCCAGCTTTTTAAACTGTACTTAATGTGTCAATAGGCCTTTTTCCCTGGGGGATAAAAGGTCTTGATTTGTAGCATGTGTTACTTTCTGTGGTGTAAATATTTCCTCCATGACTCACTTCAAGCTACTAATGGGATGTGAACTGTCTGAGAAAATTCTGAAATGTATCAGTCAACTCACTTGTCAGTGTGAGCTGGCTCCAGTCCACTGCTGATAAGGTAGGAGGCATATGCCAGTGATTTCAGAGTACTTTAGTTCAGGCAAGTAATTTAAATAACTGAGGTAGACAAGGTGCAAGGCACTTGGGACTGGTGAGGACTATGGCATATTGGAAAGCAAATGCCAAATCTAATGACATTCAAATTTAAATATCCAGGAGAACAATGCCTGAAATAAAAAATTGCTTACAGATTGAATTCAGCCACTATAATTCCCTCTTTAGGTGATTAATTAATGTTTGATGAATGAATAAAATTAAAAATTCCATAACTAATTTTTTTTTTTTTTTTTTTTTTTTGGTCATATCCTTTTCCCAACTATTTGGCTTGCAACTCAGGCAGAGGGATTTTCTTGTTAGGATTCATTCTCAGAAGCTGCTCTAACCCTCCAGCTTAGGCAGTTCTCAGAGATTCTCTTTAGCCAGCAACAGAAACAGGGGCTCCTCCGTGCTGAGTTACAGATGTTCCTGCTTGATGTAATCACTTGTGTTGAGAAGAGGTTAGATTTGGGGGACATTTTGAAGGCAAAGCAGGTGGTGATGCAGTCACCTTCACAAGGCCCCTTACCTGCACCCTCAACCTGGATCAGCTGATCTAAGGATCCACCGAAAGTTTCCATCATATTGGGTGGGCATGGAAACCCTTGCCCTTCCGAGACCTCCCATAGGTCTCTGTACAAAAGTTATGAGTAGATGTTTGCAGATCTCACCACACGGTGAAAAGCAAGTCAGGTCAATGCCAGCTGAATGAATACATTCAAATTCTGGTGCTTGCAGACCCAAAGGCAAGTGGGTCTTTAATCCTCCTTTAATCCTCATGAGAACCCATGATGATGGTCTTCTTGTTCCCATTTTCCAGATGGTGCCAATCTCTCATTCTCAGGCAGGTCAGCCCATCTTGTTCTTGACCCCCTTTCCCCTTTCTGCCCCAGTGCATCCGGTGCTGGTCTGCAGCAGACCTTTGCAGACATCGGGGGTGCACCTCACTTCTCCCTTGACCAGAGCCCATCTTCGGGGCCTGACCTTCACCTGACCAGCAGTCCTTGATGTCAGCACCCCTCCCTTCATTTGATGGCTCTGGGCTTTAGCCACCATCATATCAGCATTCTTGGTTCATGGTAGGATGGGGCCACTGACCTTTGCACTGGCGGTCCAAAGAGATCACTACTAGTGAACACGATTTATCCTGCAAATCATAACATTTCCTGATTGCCTGATCCCTGTTTGGCAAGACCTTATAGACCTCATTAAGTCTCATTAATCCTTATTACAGCCCCAGAGAAAGAGTTATTTATAACCCTTCTTGGGTACAAACTCACTGACACATGGGTTCATGGGTATTTTACTGCTTGGATAGGCAAATCAAAGGCGAGAACCAGCTTCTAGGTCTGTAAACAGCAGGCATTCCAGACTACAACAATCTCCTCTTAGGAAGCCCGGAAAACTCACAGGGTTACAATGGGACATAATGTTAATGGTCATCTATCTACACTAACTCCCTATAAAACACTTGAGGTCAGGAACTTTCATTTTATGTGTGGGGCATGAGCTGTCGCAGGGAAGTCAGGTAGGCCATCCAAGCCTCACAGCAGGTGAGAGTGCAGACCCCAGCCACAACCCCTGGCCTAGGAAGGTTAGGGCCCTTCCTAGGGATGCTGAACACATCAATAAAACCAGTGCTTGGCTGAAAAGCATGAAAACTTTGAGAGGAATGTGATTTTAAAAATTCCAATCTACACAAAGCTTCTAGATCTCCTCGCAGTGCAATCAAGTAGGCAAGTTAAAAGGTTGGGGGCTGCAAACCTAAAAAGAGAGATTTGCACTAGGTAACTTTATTCATTCAACAAGCATTGACCTGACTTGTCTTTCACTGTAGGGTGAGATTTGTGAAGACCTTGGCAAAGTTAATTCAAGGGCCTCTGAGAGATCTCTAAGAAGTAGAAGGGTTAAGGGGGATCATTTCTTTCCCTGGCCCTCCCAAGGATGGAAAGGTCTTTTTGTTTTTTGGGGTTTTTTTTTTTTTTTTTTTGCAGTTTTTGGCCAGGGCTGGGTTTGAACCCGCCATCTCCGGCATATGGGAACCTGGAACAGTATTGCTTCATTACAGGTATTCAAAAATAGCCACACCTAGGGTGCATCTTACAAGGGTAACAAGGGTACATGTGAAATTTACTAGGTATAGAATAGAAATGTCTTAACACAATAACTAAGAAAATGCCGAGAAGACTATGTTGACCAGTTTGATGAAAGCATTTCAAATTGTATGTAAAACCACCACATTGTACCCCATGATTGCATTAATGTACACAGCTATGATTTAATTTAAAAAAAAAAAAAGTGAAAAAAAAAAAGCTGTGGAATGGTTGCATTGGTGACTTAAATGTATCACAGGTCAAAATCCATTCTCCAAATTTCACACATTAAAAACCCTTACAGAACTTCTAACATTAATGATGATGGTGGTGGTGGTGGTGGTGGTAGTGGTGGTGGTATATAGCAGTGACAATGTGCTCACTCAACGTTCTACCTGCTTCTAACATTCTCCAGGTTACGTGATGCTCAGTAGACTAATTTTGCACAGTTAGATGCATTGGAAGACATATTTATCATTTCTGGTTGTGGCAATGAAAATCCTGAGTGGGTTTCTCCTGTCTCTCTTCCCCTACTTCTGTATAGGTATCCATTGGTATAGCTCTGAAGTGGTAGGTCCTTGAGGCCCACCACTCTTCCACTGCTCACTCCACTAAGCCATGATGGGGACACAGCTTTAATGACAAATCAAGTTCACTGAGTGGAGCCACTAGGAGTCAGGGGCTTATATGTTAGTGCATCATACCCAGCACATCCTGCCTCATGCAGCAGCTAACGTAGGATGAGCTCTTATTGCATGCCAAGACCTTTGCATATATTATCTTATTTAGTCTTGACAGTACCTTGTACAGTAGATAGGATTGTTATTCTCATTTTACAAATGAAGAAACTGAGACAAAGGTTGAACAACTTGCCCAAAGTCACCCCGTTAGAAGGTGGCAGAGTTATCATTTACAAATCCAGGCAGCTTCACCACAGAGCTCACACCTTTAATCACATATTTTAAGAAACATTCCACTTTGTAGATTACATTTATTCAATGCTAAAGATAAAATATAAAATCCTTTGCCATTAAGAAGTCTCTCCCTAATGGTTATCATGAGAGTATCTTTGAGATAAAACTAATTTAAGAAGATGCTGTTTCTGGCTTGTTTCTCTTTATCTTCTAACACGCACTAATTGAATGATGTTGCAAACAAGTCTGCTTTATGGAGCCACTCTGCTATTATGTCAACTAATTTTAAAATGTATGGATCTTACTGCTTCAGCCCTGAGGCCATATTGATTCTGGAATATGCCCCACTAATTGCTGAGAGCCTGGTGCTAAGAAGAAAATAAAAGAAAAAAAGCTTTCATGTCAATATTTGTTACTACCCTTGACAAATAAACATTGTAAGTGATGGTGACTTTCCCCCCTTTTAAAACTTTAATTACTGGCTTGCACACACTGCAATCATTTTGCTCTTGTTTGTGTTTAATAGTCTGTAATCCATTTTAATTGCATTCTTTGTTTATCAAGATCCAACTCCTGAAAAAGGGTAGAACAAAATTTAACTTCTTCCTTTTTCCTCTCTCTCTCTCTTTATCCAGTACTTAAAAAATTTTCTGGGATTTGAAAACATCTTAAAGATAAAACTTTCCCTTTAAACTTAAAGCAAACACACAAAATCATTAAAAGGAAGTTTCTTGCTATTTTAATGACCTCTCAGTCCATTGACAAAAGGATCTACACTTTGTCTTTTATAAACCTTAGAATAAAATTTGTCAAGAATTTGGGTGTCAGGAAGGAGGAGACTTCTAGGGTTCATAAAATGTTCCCTTTCTAAAACCTGGGTGCTGGGTACAAGAGTGTTTTGTTTTGTAATAAGTCACTGATCTTGTGCATTCATGTTTTGTACACTTTTCCACATGTGTGTTCCATGTTTATAAAAATATTATTTAAGACACCGAATAAGGCTGAATTTTCAGAGTAGCTCTATGCTTTTGTTAAGGGCAACCCCTAAAGGTAGCCAAGCTCTTTTTGTAACCACTTTTGATTAATATTTTCATTTTTTTTGAACTGTATTTACAAGAGTAGAAAATATAAAGAACTCGGCCTACAACGCCGAAAAACACCACCAAAGATAACTCTTTTACTTACCTAAAAGTCCACTGTGGGAGTTCCTGAAGATCTTCCACACAGCGATTCAGGGATCAAGCTTTGGTTGCAAAGCAGATTGACAAAGTCTCAGCTGACTCAAAGGGAGAGCCAGAGCAAAGATTGTCCAGTAGAGGAGTCCCACACTAGGCAGAGATGGCCGGTTCCAGTACCCTTGCTGAGCTCAGTCATTGACTGCAGATGCCTTTGAAGGACATGGCTTTACTTCTGTAGCTAATTGTAGTCCCTACAGCTAAATGGCAGTTGTTTCTTGACAGGTGACATGAGTAGTACACCTTCAGAACTGTCACAATTGCTCTATATTAGGAGAGTAAACACTTTTGGGGGGCTGGAGGTGGCCCATAAGGCTCCCTACAATAGTAGTAGAGGCCAGATTTGAGCTTGACTCCAGAACCATATTGACTCAAGTTGCCTCTGACTGAGATGTCCCATGAACTCATTGTGGAGCCATTTAAATTTTATTCCAAACACTCATTCCTCTTTTTAGATGAAAGCTCTATTTCGTAGGATGAAATCTCATAGGGATGTTAGCTAATGTAGGATGAGCTCTCTTATTGCATTCCAGGACCTTTGCATATATTATCTTATTTACTCTTTACAGTACCTTGTACAGTGTGGCAGTCTAAACATCCCCAAGTATATGTGGTTTGGTTGGTCACCCCATCTCCACAGCTCCAGTTCTGCGGTAGTCCTACACTCTGGTCAGAGTGAAATTTTCAGCTTTGGGCACACGACCAATCAAAGACTTCTGCTAGGCACGCTGGATAAAAGAGGATGACTGAGAGGATGCAGGGCTGGCACTGGGTAGTCATCTTGTCACCATGAAGGGAGGGTTTAGAGCTGCTAGGACCCACCACAGGGAGCATAAGTGGGAAGACAACCTGGTGGGAGACAGTTTAAAGATGGAGAGAAATCTGAGTATGTCTCAGCCTAAAACCTATGGACTCCTCAGATACGTCTCCCAATAAATTCTTCTTACCCAAGCCAGTTTGAACTAGTTGTAGACTTTCAACTGAAAGTGTCCTAACTAAAGTTCAACCATCAGATTTGAAGCACACCTAATCTAGAAATATTTATTTTCATTTTATTTACCAAAGTCCCTGGAGTCAACCATCAAATCAGTCCCAGATGGTTAATTAACATCAGCCAAGTGCTTAAAAGCAGTTCTAATTAAATCCATACAGTAAGGTTCCTCCTTCCTATACCACTCTCCATGCTCCAACACATGCACACTTAGTATTTCAGAACTTCCACCCACATCTTAACTGAGGTCGCTCTTGGAAAAGACAGAGTGACAGACTGTTTTAAACTTTATCTCTCAAATGGATTCTGACTCCTTTAGGGCAGGGACTTATGGGATCTCACATTTCCAAAGCTTTGCACAGAGCTAGGCAAGAAGTGGTGGTTCAACCAATCTTGGACTTGACAATGTCCAGCTGGTGTCCCCGGCCATTAGGTGAACAGGCAGACCCCTTCCCACACCCTGACTAGCGGTGTGTATGACTCATCTGGTTCCCACAGAGACAAGGTCATCTGGAACTTCCCTGGGAGTGAGTCTGCAATATAATTGAGCAATTCTAGGGCATCTGGAATGAACCACCAGCCACCTCAGCCATATACCTCTCTTCTCCATACCTGCCCCTCTTTTCCTCTTTCTAACACTTTCCTCCTATTATTCCTTCATTCCCTTTCTTTCATCTTCCTAAGTTCCCCCACCCTTACCCTGTGGCTCTGTCACAAACATGAGGTTGTTCTCATAAGCCTTATGTGGCCTCATAATGGTCCTCATGTGTGAGAACCAGTCTCATCCTGCAGGTCAAAACATGTGATATGTAAATTTCTAGGTGGTATTAATCTGTATGAAGACAGATTTAACAAGCAAGGACTCCAGTCTGGAAGACAAAGGCAGCATGAAAGTGTGAAAGTATGATGCTTTGTTATCTGTTTCTGGGATACAAATTACTCCAAAACATAATGGTTTAAAACAACAGTAATATTTATTATTTGTCATTTGGGGGCATCAGGGATTTGAAACAGGTGTAATGAGACAGCTTGTTTCTAATCCTTGATGTCTGGGCCCTCAACTGGAAAACACCAAAGATGGTGACTAGAAGCATCTGAGGACTTGTTTATTTACATGGCTTGAGGTGAGTGACTTGGGCTTTCTTACAACATGGTGGCTGGGTTATCCAGGGACAGGAGGGAGAGAGAGACAGATAGTGTCCTAAACACCTGCCTCATCTTATTGTAGTCTCAGGTTTGAAGGCTAACCGGAAGTTTGCTGCAGACCCATTGACGGATTGATGGAATTCCCAGGTCCCCTAAGAAGCAGAGCATCTGAAGCCAGGTTCAGTGTGGGGAAAATGAGACATGCCAGCCTTGTTATAGAAGCCCCTAAGGAGAATCCAGAATCTCTTTCCTAGCTCTGTGACTTTAAAAGATTCATTTAATTTCCCTTGGTCCCAGTTTCCTCATTTACAAAATGGACAATAATCATAATTCCTTTCTTCTTGTGAGCATTAAAGGAGTTACAAATATAAAGCACTTTGAAAATGACAAAGTACTATATACATGTTGGCTATTGTTATTAACTTCAAATATTAATAAAATAATAAATTATAATATATGATTAAGTGGCCAGAAAAATTCTTAAAGCATAATTATTTCAAGATTTCTTCTTCTCTACCTGCCTATAGAGAGAATCCATATGGGAGTGTTAGGGGCAGAACAAAATATTTTACAAAATATTGTGATAAATTATGATTGGACTCTACCTTTGATGTTCCCTAAGAGATACAAATATAACATTTTAGTTACATTTAAATTATATTTTTATATTGGACCATGAATGTCACATCATTCTTATCCTGGACCACATAGGTCTCCAAATATAGAGGGAAAATAACAACAATGGTAATAGTAACTATAATAATAATAGCAAGAGTGATTGGGGAATTCTGCCCCCTAGGTCACATCAAGCCAAGATGAATTACCCAGAACCAAGTGGCAGTCACTATGAGTTTCGCGAGGTGAAGTGGTAGAGCCAGTGGTTATACGGGGCTGAGGAGAAATCTTTGGTCTTCATGCCCATCCAGAGCCTTCTGCTTTCCATGAGAACTCCCAATGGGTTGTTAAAACACAGTTTAAACTTCTTTCATAATCAATCTATTGGCAATGATGGAAAATGTTGAAAGGAAATGAATTCACTCCTTACTTCCTTGTTTTTATTTTTGAGTTGTGATTCAGCTCAAGATGGTATTTTTAATCTGTTAATGTCACTGTGAACAAAATTTGGACAGTTTTCTCATAGATGGACTCAAGGTCAAGGTCTGACTGTATTCAGACCAAAGGAAAATGTATGAGCAGAAAGGAAAAGAAATGGCCAAATGTTTCTCCAACCTCTCCTTAGATGCATTCCCAATTCCGCAGGGCTTCTTGCCATTACTCTCCACATACCAAAGAAAGACACAGCCCAGTCTTGCTTGGGTATATAGAGTGAGTTATAAAAGCTCAGGCCTTAGAAAGGAGAAGAGCTTATTCGTTAACCGAATTTCAATTGCCTTGTCTGATTTGTTAGACATTAGGTCATACCTTGAGATGCAACCATACTTCTAATTAAACATCTTTATCATTTTGGTAAATTCTTTGGGTCTTTGTCATCAATGTTGTAAGTAGACTCCAAATTTCCCAGTTTCAAAACTGGCAAGTATTCAGACTAACATTGGAGACCGCTCTGAATTTATACTTCCCCCTAAATTTTCCTCTCTCTGGGGTCTCCTTTCCTGGTCAATGGTAGTTTGCAAAATCTCCTATCAGTACCTACTCCTTCCTTCATTCAATATGCAGTCAAGCCCAGTGATTCTACCTGTGAAATAGTTCCCAAATCCATCGCCCCTTGCCGTTCTCTAAGTTCTGGTTCTGAGGCCTTGCTCGGCTCATTGGGAATCCCAAAGGCCTCCCAAATGGCTTCCTGGTCTCCAAGAATGCATTCCCCCAGGCCACAGGCACTGCTGTGGAGACAATCACATCCTATAGCCGCTTAGAGGTCACACTGTCTTCCCACGTCCCCCCAGAAGCCCTCCCAATGTTTGCTGGTGGCATCAGGCCCTCCCTACCTGATCCGCCCTCCTTTCCTTGCCCTTGTACTCTAACTGTACCCCACGTAGTGTCTTACATGTGCACAGAAATTCTCATCTTATTACCATTGATTTGACTTTTCCCTTTACTTGGGATGCTTTCCATTCCCACACACCTTTATTCTCTCCCTTAACACATGTACATCAATACTTCAATGTCCAGCTTTAAAACTATTTGCTCAATAAACACCTTCTCTGACATTCCAACTAAAATTAATCTCTCCTTGCTCTATGATTCCAAAATATCATCTGCAATTAGTAACTTATACCTCAGTAGACCTTTGGAGCTTATGAAATATTTCAAATAACTCATCTTATTTGATTGTAACCTAGCAAGGGGTATGTTTTATAGCTGAGGAAACTGGGTTGGGTGAGGGGCAGTGGCAGGTTGAGGGCTGTTAAATGTGGCAGAGACTGCTACTGATGCATTTTCCTCTTCTAGGATAATAGAAGTTTTGGGTTGAGAGCATGCCTACCACCTGAAGACTCATTTCCCAGACTCCTTTGCAGTCAGGTGTGGCCATGTGACTAAATTCTAGTCAATGGGAGATGAACAGGTGTGAGAATGCAATTTTTAAACCCTTAAAGGCAGAGGCCGCCCCTCATTCTTCCTCTCTGCTGGCTGGAGTGTAGACATAAAAGGAGCCAGAGCACTTGTTTGGGTCACAAGATGACAGACCCATTTAAGGATGGTAAGGCAACAAGAAAGAAGAAGCCTGGGCCCCTGATGCTTGTGGAGCCCCATCCCAGCCTCAGATTGCCTCTCTGGACTTTACAGTGAAAGGAATAAAAAACTATATTGTGTAAGCTGTTATACTACTATGGCCAAACTGATATCTTAAGCCATTCAAATAACTTGCCCAAGGTTACAGGGTGGTTAATGGTAGAGCAAGAATAACTCTAGAATCCAAGCTCTTCCAAGAGATGACATTGCATGTCTTTATGACAGGAATTTAGGTCCTGGATACACATCTTTTTTCTTTTCACCCTCCCTTCTTGATTCACTGTAAGCACCTTGGTCATTTATTGAAAGAGTATTTTCCTGTGTATTTTAGGAACTGAGGATTGTATGGAGAATAAAACAGGTGGTATCCTGTCCTTGTGGAGCTTACTTTTTAGTGGGAGGAGAGAGACTACAAACAAGCAAATAAATAAATATATATTAGTGGTGGTAAGTGCTATGAAGATAAACCAAGTCGATATGCTGGTGACTGAATCAGGGCAGGGGGTGGCTATTCTGGTTAGAGTGATTAGAGAAAGCTTGTCTAAGTAAGCAACAATATTCGGGCTGAGGACTGAATGATAAGAAGGCAACCATGTGATTGTCTCAATTAAGATCATTCCAGGCACAGGGAACTATAAGAGCAAATGTCTTGAAGCAGGAAGAAAAGTAGCTTTTTTGGGAAGAATTTTTTTAAAAGGCCTTTAAATACCCCTTTGCTAAAAAAAAATCTGATGCACTCGATACTAATATGAAACCAATGTATAAACAACTATAGACCCACACAAAAGAAAAAACACCAAGTATAGTACAGCAAGGGGTAGGGGAGAGGCAGAAGGGAGGGAGATTGGCGGGATCTCACCTAATGTGCACAATGTGAGGGTGTTCAGCACACCTCCTGGTTGAAGGGCTCAACTACAACTTGAACTTTACCTTAGAAATGAAGACAATGTAACCTAAACATTTATACCCTCATATTAATCTGAAACATAAAAATAAAGACAAAAAAAAAAAAAAAAAAAACTTTTGCTTATCACCACACAGTGTCCTGCATGCAACAGATGCGCAGGACGTGTTTGACGAGCTGGACATGATAAATTTCTAATGCTTGAAACCTATCTCTCTATCCAGATGTCTAACATTCCATAGCACAGTGGGTTCTAGACTTGTTAGGGAAAGATAAGGAAGAGGAACAGATGTTTTGTCTATGATAGGAGAATGTAAGAACTGACCAACCTAGGGGGATTGGTGAGAATACACTTGTGGTGCATCTTACAATGGTATATGTGAAACTTAGTAAATGTGGAATGTAAATGTCCTAACACAATAACTGTGAAATTGCCAGGAAGGCTATGTTAACCAGTGTGAT
>CAUYPK010154853.1:0-25023 GCA_963574355.1 Loris lydekkerianus | reverse complement strand
CGCACCCCTGGGTGCCCCTCCCGCCCACCACCCGATCTCCGCGCCCCCCCCCCAGCCCCCCGCCCCGGCCCCCCCCCCCCCCCCCCCCCCCCCCCGCTCCCATTCTCTAGGCCCAGGTGAGCTCTGAAATCAGACCCCCGTCTCTAGGCACAAACAGGCTGCCCTTTCCAGGCCACACTCTGGGCTCTAGCAAGGTCATGAACAAAGCAGCCTGAAACGTTTTGGGTGGTTCCACCTTGAGTAAAGAGTAACACGCTAATTCCTTCCCTGACACAAAAACTGCAGAGAACTAACCACCTTGCCCTAGGGGAGGGACTGCATTCACTCATTTGTTAATACACTCATTAAGTCTGTAAAGGTGTTTTTCCACCGACCAAGTCCTGGCCAACACGTAATATACACCCCTAGACAAAGGACCCTCGTGGAGGCTTCCAACTTGGGTCTTCCCCTTTGTCAGAAGCTCTGGTGCTTTTTACTCCTTCTATGTTCCTTTCTGTCTAATAAAATCCTATCTTACCACTAATCTGTAGTCCATCGGTTCATTCTTCAAATCTCCAAGACCAAAGACCGACTGAAGAAAGAAATTCCAGTAACAATGGGATGATATACCAGAATCAGATCGGAAAGTAAACCACTGTAGTGCCCAAATCTCGAAATCCCCCACAAAGACCACCAGGGAGCCGAGTCCAAGGCAAAAGCAAAAGGGCCTTTCGAACATGGGCTGCCCTGGGACTCTGCAGCAACGGATCCAAGCCAGGAGCCCTGAGCTCTGGAGCAGGGGGTTCTTACCGTCCCGCACAGCGGGTGGGCGTGCACAGCTTGAAACTAAGAGGGCGCTTCTGGATTGGTTGGGGGGGGTCCCTGATTGGTGAGCGGTTGTCTCATGATTTCAGGGAATTGCCTGGGTTTGTCTGGAAAGAGAAACTTACTGAGCGAAATGGCAGGGAAAGTGAAACTTAACTCTTATGTTGGTGCTGGTCTGGTTCTTTCACCACCTTCTACTACATTAATAAAATCCTGTTTAATGAGATTTTACTATTCATAAGTATGTTTCACCAAGCTTTTTAGGAAGAAATTTGGGCAAGAAGAAAAATGGTCAGAATTTAGTCCTGCCTCCTGCCTACTCAGGACGCTGGAGTGGGAGGATCCCTTGAGTTGGGAGTGGAAGGTTGCAGGGAGCTCTGACAGTGCCACTGCACACTCCAGCCTGCGTGGCAGAGCAGGACTCTGTCTCTACAGGGGAAAAAATTGACTAACAAACACGGAGAAGGAAGCAGGAAGGAAAGGAGTCAGGGCACGGCTGGGCCATGGAAAACAGAACTGGCAAATCGTGTCAAAGACGAAGTTAAGACTGAAATCAAGTGAGGGCGCTAGGGGGAGGCCAGGGAAGAAAATGGACTCACCTGACAGCAGACAACTAACACATTGTCTTAAAATACAGGGCCAAGAGACTCTCCACCATTACATAACACTATAATATAAATCACAAAAGTGTCCACTATACTAAAAGTACAAGCTTTCCTGGATAAAAGAACTACACAAAAACAAAAAAAGCAAATATCTCACAGTGAAAGAAGCTGTATAAATGTAAACATAGAAGATAACAGTAGGACAGAAACAAAACTGTCTTCAAATGTCAATGAATGTAAATAGACTCTACTTGTCTATTTAAAAAAGAAGCGTTCTTGGTTTCATAGAAAAAGAAAACCTAACTCTATTGCTGATCAGAAAAGTTGGAAACAGAGACAGGTACTTCATAGGAAGCTGCTGTGAACAACAGTGAAGGGAGGTCTGAGGTCTTCATACCACTCACAAAAGGATTTATTTATTTGTTTATTTGTTTGTTTTTGAGACAGAGTCTCACGTGGTTGCCTTCCTAGAGTGCCATGGTGTCATCATAGCTCACAGCAACCTCAAACTCCTGGGCTCAAGTTATCCCCTTGCCTCAGCCTCTGCAAGCTGGGACTACCGGCAGCTGCCACAATGCCCGGCTAGTTTAGTAGAGATGGGGTCTGGCTGTTGCTCAGGCTGGTCTTGAACTCCTGAGCTCAAGCAATCTGCCTACCTAGGCCTTCCAGAGTGCTAGGATTACAGGCATGGGCCACTGTGCCTGGCTTTCAAGAAGGAATTTAAGCCAAAGGTGTTATATGATTCCAAGAGGAGCACTTTGCCTTATTTTCTAAAGGGGAGATTCCTAATGAGCATATGCCGTATGCCACAGAACCTGTGGACAAAGTGACAGGGGACTTTTGGAAACAGATGAGCTGAGCTCTGCAGAAACAGGCAGGCATTCGGTCTGAGGAGACCTCGGGTCCTCGTGCTCAGTCCATGACAGGTAGCTTTAAAGAAAAAAGAAAAAGCAAATCTACACAACACGGCAAAATAGAATTGATGAGCATGGTTCAAATTCTCCACCAGAAAGGGAAGAAAGCACCTTGTTTCCAGCCCCCATAGTGCGGCAGGGGAGAGAGGTGGAAGTGACTCTGCCCAGGCATCGTCCAGGCCATCTGCGCTAAGTATGAAGCCACTAATTACAAGCCCCACCGCAGCAGACGCCCTTGTTATTTTAATGTCCTCCAGAGGATGCATGTTGAATCTGTGCAGTAACCTTATAACCTTGACCTTCTGCTGTTGTCTTTGAGGATGGGCGGCCAAGCCCCAAGGGCCTGTGCCAACCTGACCTTCCCTGAATCACAGATTCTCACATGCACACAAGCCCGAAGACTGTGTAAAAGGAAGACCAGAAACTGAGTCGATGGGCTAAGTTTTGGGGATGCTTGCCCGCTGAGTCTCCCGGCCAGCGAATAAGCCACTTCCTCTTCCAACTGGTGCCTGAGAATCTTTTTGTGTGCCTGGGCTCCTGCTACAGTAGGATATGGATATTGTTCTGTGTTGGGCCACAAGGAAAAAATCTTTCAAATACTGGACTTGTTATAGAGCAGCCTTATAAGGATCATGTTGAAAACTACCCATTTCCTTAGTTGGTTCACTGAAAGATCAACTCTCAATTACAGTAGATTAATAAGAGAAAGGTTTATTTCCAAATACGGTATGGAGGGAATCACAAGAATGATTACCCAAAGTCTCAGTGGTGGTCAGATACCTTTATGGATGATGCCTTTGGAAGGGAGGGGGAGAATGTCTAAAGTACAGGTGCAGCAAGTGGTTGCTGGGGGGGGGGTTTAGACAGGCGGAAATAGATTGATTTAATAGATTAACCCGAGAGACAGTTCTCCAGCTTCCAATGACCTTGGGGCCAGGTCTATTAGCATGTAATAAGGAAGTCCACAGCTTCTTCTGATTCCCTATCAGGTTACTCAGGTTTTATGTAGATAAAGGAAAGTCCTCCTTCAATGCTTCCTGATTGTGAATGGGCTTTAATTTGACACATTCTTCATACTAAGGAGTTATATTTGGGGGCAGAATTTTCTTAGCTCCTTTAGCCTCATAATCCCAAAGCAAGTAAATTGGAAACTATTGGCCAAAGAAGCTACTGCCACTGGAAAATGTCAAAAATCTCTCCCAAACTCATCTTTGGTGAAAGAAGAAATGAACAGAAAAATTGTAGAAGTCTTAGAAAATAAAGACATAATATGTCAGAATATATGAAATACCATCAATTAGTGCTCAGAGGAATATTTATTGCCATAAATGCTTAAATCAATGAAACAGAATGAAAACAAATGAAGTTACCAACAGTCAAAAAGAAACTGAAGGAAGAGAAGAATGAAAATGCAGATAGCAGGACAGGAGCCAGGGCCAGGGTGCGAGGGAGCCTGAGGGCACAAATAAGCAGCCACCACCACACAACAGGCCCGGTGCCTGTGGCTCAAGCGGCTAAGGCGCCAGCCACATGCACCTGAGCTGGCCGGTTTGAATCCAGCCTGGGCCCGCAAAACAACAATGACGACTGCAACCGAAAAAATAGCTGGACGTTGTGGTGGGTGCCTGTAGCCCCATCTACATGGGAGGAGGAGGCAGGAGAATCGCTTGAGCCCAGGAGTTGGAGCTTGCTGTGAGCTATGATGCCCCAGCACTCTACCCAGGGCGACAGCTTGAGGCTCTGTCTCAAAACAACAACAACAACAATAAAAAATCAGAAGAAATAAGGAAAAACATCTTTTTCTAAAATGTCAGATACATATGAGGGTTCAGGTGATTAGGTTACAGAGTTTGCCTTTGTAGCATTGAAGTCTGTGTTGTAGGTGTGTCCTACACGTGGGAGGAAAAGATCTTAACACTGTTTTGCTTCATCTTTAAATGTAATTGGGAAACTTGTATTAAGATGAATAATTTTATAAGAAACTAAAATTCATCAAAACTATAGAGATAAAAAAAACAATCTAAGCATATTATTTCCATGGAAGACATGGAGGAAGTTGTGAAGGGACCATCTTCCCCAGTGACACCAGGACCAAAGAATTTCTGAATGGAATATTACCAAATTTTTTAAAAATAGGTAATTCCATACCTAGAGCCTATAAAAAAGGGTAAACATCCGATTCTTTTTATGGAGCAAGCATAGCATTCATAGAAACATTTGACAAGATGCACAGCGAAGGAAATCTATAGACCAACTAAATTTGCAAGTACAGGTAGTAAAAATAATAAATAAAACTTGAGCAAACATCATACAAAGCAAGTTAAAAGATTTCACGATCAAACAGAGATAATTCCGGAAATGCAAATAATTCAGTATTAGATTACTAGCAACATAATTACCATGTTCTTAAATCTAAGAAGATAAATGGTGATTTCTTCTATGCATGATGAAAAAACATGTAACAAAATTATTGATAAAATTCTCAGTACAATAAAATAAAGCATAATAAACTATAGCTCTCTCAGCCACTGTCAGTTTTTAAAGCTAGGAACAAAACCAGAAGGTCCATTTCTATTGAGCAATGTACGAAGGGTACCAGCAACGTAATCAGACAGGAGAAAGAAAACAGAGGTTTAAAATTGGTAAAAATGAAGAAATACTATCACCATTTGCATATGATATAATTGTATCCCTGCAAATCTCAAACTACTCACCTGGAAAATCTCAACTAAAAGAATTCACCAAGAAAGCATGCCACACAGTTAATAATATACAGCAATAGCCCCTCTCACCTTCACATTCTGCCAGTTAGGAGATTTAGTGGAAGAAAAGGCCTCTTTTGCAATAACAGCAACAAAAAAAGATAAATACCTAGAAATAAATTAACAGAAAATTGGCCAGACGTATACCAAAGAAACTTTAATATGTTCTTAAGAAACACAAAGAAATTAACAAATGGAAGCTCATTTCCCCTCCTTAGATAGGATAATTCAACAGTAGAAAGAAGTCAAGTTTCCCCAAGTTAAATTATAAATTTACACGACTGTAAAAAAAATTATAGTAAGTATATTTGGGGGGAGTGTATAATAGCTGATTTCAATGCTGATATGAATAAATAAAAATAACCATGACAATGTGAAAAAGGAGAGTGATGCGAATGAACTGGATGTAGCTGTGGTGACTATTAAAACAGTTTTAGTACACAGACCAGCATGGCACTGGCAGGGGACTGGCAGGCCAGTGGGAGGGACCAGGAGTCGGGAAGGAGGCTCTCACACACACAACCATTAAGCATACGATGAAGTTGCATCTCAAATCAAGGGAAAGGGTGAACTATTTAATTAATGGTGGTGAAATGACAGTGCAAACCATCCAAAAACTGGGAAAAAGCATGTCTCATGTCTTACAGGAGTGTATATTTCAAATGGATTCAAGATTTAAAAGTTAAAAACAGCTGGGAGAAGTGGCTCATACCTGAAGGTGGATCACCTGAGCTCAGGGATTCAGGATCAGCCTGAGCAAGAGCAAAACCCCCTCGCTACTAAAAATAGAAAAACTAGCCGGGTGTGGTGGTGTATGTACCTACAGTCTCAGCTACTTGGGAGGCTGAGGCAAGAAGATTGCTCAAGCCCAAAAAGTTTGAGGTTGCTGTGAGCTGTGATGCCTCGATATTCTACCCAGGGCAACAGAGAGAGACTCTGTCTCAAACAAAACAAAAAGTAAAAATGTAATTGTCAGTATACTGAAAGGAAACATAGGAGAGTTTCTCTAGAAACTTTGTGTTTGGAAGGATTTTATAACGGATTAAAACCCATTATCTTTTAAACATATGTTTAATAAATGTGAATGCATGTATATGTATACACCTTTCTCAACAGCGAAGACAAAAACCAAAACAAAAGTCTCAACACAAAGCAAAGTCAAAAGCTATGATATACTGTAAAACATATTTTCAAATTATAATCTCCCTTTTTAAAAAAATTTAAACCTCAAATATTATGCTTCCTGTGACAAACATTATACCAGGGCATGACATCCGTAGCTCAGAGGTTAGGGCACTGGCCACATACACCGGGGCTGGAGGGTTTGAACCCGACCCAGGCCTGCTAAACAACAACTCCCACCAAAAAATGGCCAGGCATTGCGGTGGGCTCCTGTAGTCCCAGCTACTTGGAAGGCTGAGGCAAGAGAATCACTTAAGCCCAAGAATTTGAGGTTGCTGTGAGTTGTGATGCCGCAGCACTTTACCAAAAGCGACGTAGTGAAACTCTCTCAAAAAACCCAAAAAACAACAACAAAAAAAATTATACCAGGCACTTTACAAAAATAAGCTCATCTAATCGGTACAGCAACTCTACAAAAGAGGACTACTGTTCACCCCCTCTCAAAGCTGGGAAATTGATGCAGAGAGAGTTACGTAATTTGTTAATGTCACACCACCAGGACAAGCTTAATACGTAAAAAGACATCCCTCCTATTCATGATGACAGCAGAAAATCCAAAACCCTTGGGAATAAAGTGACCAAGAAAAAGGCATGGATCTGCATGTAGGGGACCTACCGAGGGACCTACTGGACGGAGGGCCACCATTCTGTTCAGCTGAAGGCTTAGTACTGTGAAGAGATGAAGTCTCTCTAATTTTATCTATGATTTTAGTGTGGTTCCAAAACAAATCTCAGTAGGACGATTTAAGTAATGCCACTCAGAGTTTCTAAAAGATATCTACAAGAATAAATATGTGATAATATTCGGTAAGGTTATTAACTGGGTGAGACTGCCTGTCTATGCATTAAAATCCCACTCATAAACAATAGCAACTAAAGCCGATGCTAAACCACACGCACAGATAAGATCTGGAGAGGCCAGAAACGGGCTCCAGTCCACATCGTAATTTAGAGAATGCTAAGGTTGGCAATGACTCACTGGGATCAAGGCTATTGGGTGATTATTCAGAAATGTAGAAGGAAGGAGGTAAGTGAGTCAGTCCCGGAGCAAACAGTGGGGTAGGGAGGGGTTATCCTGCGAGATGGGATCCAGAGGTGGGCAGGAGTGAAGCCGGAGGCACTTTTTTTTTTTTTTTGTGGTAAGCCTCCGAAAGTACTTACATTCTTTAATTTCTTTTTAAGAACAGGTTCTTGTTCGGTCACTCAGGCTGCAGTGGAGTAACACCCAATCATAGATCCCTGTGAGAACTCCTAAGCTCAGGGATCCTTCCATCTCAGGTAGCTCCAAACAAGAAAGAGAACCCTCCCAGGAGCCAAATCCTGCTGCACTTTGATCTGGGACTTACCAGCCTCCGGAACCATGCAGAAAATAAAATTCTATTACCTAAGCCTCCCAATCTATGGGGTTTTTAATGGAAGCCTGAGCTAATACCCACATCCAGAGTAATATCTGGCAAAATATCTGTCCCAGTCGACACTTGATAAAATTAACTATCACAAAGTATTATTTGTGAAAATTTATTACTTTGTGATAAAATTAATATCACCAAGTATTATTTGAATAAAAATAAAAATTAATTTAAAAATATTTGAATAAAAATAAAAAAATAATTAAAAAATCTTTAAGCCATCCCCTTTACATACGATTCCTCCTTTGGAAGTAACACATTAGTGTGAATTTCATATGCTCACCACACTCTTAAATTCTCTGCTCTCACTTGCGGAGATACTTTCTCTTTTAAAATCAAAGCAATATTGGCGTATTCAGCAAATTTCTTTCTACTGCACACTGAATCTTGTTTTGCCCACATTTCCATCTTTTCAGGATAGATTTCTAAAAAAAGTTTGGATTCTGAGATGACACAGGTATTCTCAGGGCTCTTTGGGACAATTATTGCCTCTACATTTTCTACCAGCAAAGAACACTGCCTACCTTTTGGGTAACTACGAATCACAAAATATGTAGCTACTTAGGTATTCTGCAGACATTATTTTCAGGTTGAGCCTGGCTCGCGGTTCGCGGCCGTGTGCATTCCCACTTGGGCCACCTGTTGGCTGACAGCATCTGCATGTGTTTCATACTCTAACATGTTCTTCTTCTTCTTTGGAACTTTAAGGGCTTTTTCTGTGTGTGCTAAGATGGGGAGACACAGAAATGACTATCACAGAGCCATAGAAATGTGAGGCCCACCGTGCAGGGCCACATGGGAATCAGTCAGAGGGCAGAGAAAAGGGGAAGAGTGGGAGGAGCCTTTACTGTGGTTTTTGCAGGAAGGAACCAAAGAAACAGGGTGAGCAGGCTTAGGACGGGCCATTTGAATAATGTCAGCAGGCCCTCGGGCATAGAGCCTGTGCCCGGCTGCCAGCCCTGGGTGACAAGGACAGGCAGATACTGCCTGAATATTACAGCGCCAAGGAGGTGAATGGGATGTGAGCTCTGGATTGGTGGGTTTGCATTTGGAAGGCGGGGCCCTCCCTCCAGGGTGGGCAGGGGCCCATTGTCAAAGCATTAGGGTACCAAAAATAAGACACTAGTAATACATTTGAATTGTTGTGTAAGATTTGTATATGCTAAAAGCAGTGGGCCTTTATGTTTTCATTTTTAATCATGATGACAGGCTTTAGACCTTGGCCTGTGGAACCTCATCCTGTGGGGTGGGATCGTCCTGCCTTGATTTCCCCTGCCCTCCATCCTAGAGCTTCACAGATATTTCCAGTAATGGTGTGCACATGATGGAGGTCATTCTGAGGGTGACTGTCATAACATGTGGACAGAATTTGCTGTTTAATGTCAGCTTTGATGCCAGATATTTTCCTCAATGATTTTCCCTTGTAGCACTTTGATTTTAGCATGCATGATTTTTAATTTTTTTTTTTTTTTGAGACAGAGTCTCACTATGTCACCCTCAGTACAGTGTCATGGTGTCACAGCTCACAGCAACCTCAAACTCTTGGGCTCAAGTGATCCTCGTGCCCCAGCCTCCTGAGTAGCTGGGACTACAGGTGCCTGCCACAGCACCTGGCTATTGTTACAGAGATCGAGTCTCACTCTTGCTCAGGCTGGTATCGAACACCTTAGCTAAGGTGATTCACCTGCCTGGGACTCCCAAAGTGCTGGGATTATAGGTGTGAGCCACCGCCCCTGGCCCATGATTTTTAATTTTTGAAAATAACTTTCAATTTCCAGTTTTGAGCCTTATAAGGCTGTAGCACAGTGATGAAGATCATGGGTCTGGTAATCAGGCAAACTAGTTTTTCAAATCTCAACTATGCCACTTACAAAAGAACCTAGAGACTTCCTGGTACCTTGCTGTGCCTCAGCCCCACCCAGGGTGACAGCAAGCACTCTCGGCCCAAAAGCCCTGGGAAGTCCGCATCTAATAACCCGGCATCGGGGAAGGCCTGGAGATCATTAAGGTTTAGTATGTACCCAGCTGACCTGTTTTTCAGATTCTATAAAGAGCAGAACAGAGGAGTGGGCATCTATGGGTAGTTTTTGGATCTTGAAAGTTACAGAGTGAATGAAATTAAAGGAGGGACATTATGTTATGCCACAAAGCTTCGCGACAGTGCCACCTAGTGACAGACCTGGAAAATCCCATCAGCCTGGCCACCCCACAGCTTCCCGATAGCAAACTGGGACAAACGTGGGGGGTCCAGCACAGAAACAAAACTGAGATCAAGTTACATCCTTTGTTATTAGAGAGCAAAAATCCTATTCTGAGATTCCAGTAATTATCGCCTCACCTCCTAATTATCGGAAATTCTTTTTCTTTCTCCTCTGGGTATTGTTAAACAGAAAGTGTGTAGCTGTGGAAAGAAGCCCGATTTTTAAAGGATCAGATAGGGGCTGGATCACGGCCTGCGGGTGATGTCTATCTAATCGTCAAGTGTTTCTGCTGTGCTGAGTCGGTACACAGGCAGAGCCCAGGCTGTGCAGAACGGGGCTCAGGACTGCAGGTGGATGAGAGGCTGTGGGGCAGAGAGGGAGAGCTGGGCACTGCTGCATCCAGGGGAAACACCGATTTCGCTGATTTTCCTGGACAGGAAAGTCAGAGCCAATGGACTTCTGTAAAATGGGAGGGCGCCATCTCCCTGCTGGGTGATCAACAGTGACCCCAGCACAGGCGTTACCTATCTGGCCATCTTCCATTCCCAGGATGAGCACCCTTAAAACTGCTGAAATGTGCTATTGGGTTTCTCTCCACCTGGGTGGTTTCTGGAACTTAAACCACTTTATTCTTCCCTCATTTTCCGCATGTTTTGCACATTTTAATGATTGAACCTGAACCCACCCCTCCATTCACTTTTATTTTTGCTAATTTCTAGGGACCCACATCTAAGTAGCGGGGAAAACAGAACATGACTCCTCACATACGGTAACTTGAAAAGTGTGACCCAAGATAAATAAAAATAAAAAGATTCCAAACCCAAGTTGGAAGTATTATTTATTCAAGTAAACCAAAATGTTTTCTCTTCTTTTCAGTTGTATATATCTTAAATTGGTGGAAAATACAAGTATAAAAATAAGATTATTTTATGGTTTGGACATTTGTCAGTGGCTATGAAACCTTTTAAGATGGAATGAATATCCTTTTACTCTAACTTTTGGTTTTATCACAACTTTAAATCAATTCAGTGTATCGGAAATAGAGAAAAATTGCAAAAGGGAAATATAAAATAATTTTTAGGCATTTTTTGAAATATAAGTTACACTTAATCATGTATTACAAAGAATGTTGATCTGAGATATACAGAAAATACCCTTTGCAAAGCAGTATTTCCAGTATCTGTTTCAGAACACACCGCTTTCAGAACACACTCCTTCCAGAATCAAGATACGGGCTGCTGGCACAGCAGAAAGGCCATCAACTTCGAGAAAAAAGGAGTGATCTCCTTTAGTCACTGAATGTAGGCATTTCAAACTTTAAGAATTTTTAACAGTGCAAATTAACAGAAATAGAAAATGAATCATTTCAGATTACAGAAATGCAGCTTTTATAGCACAAGACGAATCATTCATTCTCTGTGCTGTGCATGTACTAACTGCTGCACAGAACTTCAGACCTCATGGACATGAATGTCAGATGTGACATCTCAGTTTAGGAACATGAGGGGACCAGACAATACTGGGCTTTAAATCACTCTCAACAAAGAACACAAAACCGCATTAAACATGAAGGGATTGGATCTGTGTAATTTTCCTCATAGACTAATAGGTCCTTCATTAGGGTCATTTTTTAACATCCAAAAGAGATAATCTTTTTAGTGTTTGCTGAACACTTCATTCAGGAGTAATAACTTCAGAAAAGCCGAACTGATGTAAAACTTTACTTCAACAGGCACAATGTAACATGCCAAGACCTTGCTCCTACCAGAAAACTTAACCTTAACCACATCTCCATATATATATATATGTAGACAGAGTCTTTAACAGAAGGCTTCCTCAGGGAAGATGGTCCCGGGAGAAGGAACCAGGTCAGGAACCTGCAAGCTGGCCCAGCAGGGCTGGCGACGCAGTCAAGGACACTTCAGTGTGCAGCTCCTGCCAGGAGCAGCAGAGTTTCCAGGATCGAAGTGCTCTGTGGCCACAAAGCAAGCTCCTCTCTGTTCTGCAATATGAAAGGTTCCTTCAGCATTCTTAAAGGGTGGCTGTGCCAGACTTGGGGTGACATGAGGTGCCTGGGGGCGTCCTCCACTGTCCAGACCTTCGTGACCAACTGCCCACAGAAGGAGGGATATGACGTCTTTTCTGGCTCCTTCTTGCCTCAAACTCTGTTTCCATATTCTGGGATTTTCCAAATGACCTGTGCTGACATTTGCCTCCTTGTGATGTTCTGGTCCACGCATGCACTGTGCATGAAAATGCATCTGTATTTTAGCCCAAATGAAAAAGAGACCTGTGGGGGAAGAAGGCTGGGAGCACGGGCTGCTCAAGGGTTTCAGTCTTTTAGTGATCCAATCAAAATGACAGCTTGTTGGAAAACTATATTAGAAATCCATCATTTGTAATTACATAATTTATAACTGCAAATCCGTATTAGCGAGATGGTTGGGTCAGACTGTGCTGTGCGAGGTTACATGTGGTTTAGACTTGACCCAGAGGGCTGTCTGTAAAGGGAACTGCCTGCTTCTCTGGGCCACTGTGCGATTCTCAGAGGCGAGACGGGTGTTTTACCATCATTTCCTTGTATTCCGAGATGCTCACGGGGAGTATCCAGAATCGCAGCTTTCACAATAGTGTCTAAACCAGGACCTGAAGGTGCATGGAGCATGTGTCAAAGACGCCAGCTCTCCAGGGGGCTCTGGCTAGGCTGGGTTTGTAGGCCTCTTGGCTTAACCTTTAACTACTATGCACCTTGTGAGAACAAGTGTGCTGCAAAAGTCACTGTGCAATTTAGTTTAGAATCACTAGGTATTTTCATGTAATGTCCAATTACAAGAAACCTCCCGGGTAGGGGAGAAAGTCCTGTATTTATCTGTTGGAGCTGAGAATCGTCAATGCTCACTTTTGATCCCCGTCACTGATGGGACTAGAGGTCTTGCCAACACACTGACATCACTAGGAGATGCGGTCTTGTTCTCACATCCGTATTCTGCAAATTTGGATAATGGCCTTCCCCCACCTGCAGGGTGACCCACACCACCAGCCCAGGGTGCTTGCCGAAGGCTGTAAGCCTGGTTTGCATTCTCCACCCTCCCCTGCGGGGCTCACTGCAATGCAGATTCCCTGGCCCCTAGGCCTTGGGTGTGCCACAGACCACATGCAGCTGCCTGGGCGCAGGGCTCCAGAGGCTGATGGCGGTGACAGGAGGGAGCCTCCTGGTGCTCCAAACGCCATTCCTGGAATGTCTCCTCATGGAAGACGGTCCCGGGAGAAGGAACCAGGTCAGGAACCTGCAAGCTGGCCCAGCAGGGCTGGCAACGCAGTCAAGGACACTTCAGTGTGCAGCTCCTGCCAGGAGCAGCAGAGTTTCCAGGATCGAAATGCTCTGTGGCCACAAAGCAAGCTCCTCTATGTTCTGTAATAGGAAAGGTTCCTTCAGCATTCTTAAAGGGTGGCTGTGCCAGACTTGGGGTGACATGAGGTGCCTGGGGGCGTCCTCCACTGTCCAGACCTTCGTGACCAACTGCCCACAGAAGGAGGGATATGACATCTTTTCTGGCTCCTTCTTGCCTCAAACTCTGTTTCCATATTCTGGGATTTGCCAAGTCCCAACAGTCCTCTACTCTTGTCTCTTGTGTCACTCAACCCTTGCTTGGTGTGGGCAACACAGGGGCCACCTGGCCACGCTTTTCCCCTCTGTTAGTGCTCATATTGACACAGGGAATCCAGCTTCATGTTCTCGAAGTTGGTGCTGCCTCTACAAATCACATCTCTGATGGACTTAGCCTCTTTAAAAGACATCTAAGGATGCCTGGAATGTATGTGCCTTTTCTAAAAGAGCCAATTCTTCTTATTTTGTTAGAATACTTTTTTTTTTTTTTTTTTTTTTTTGAGACAGAGTCTTTTTGTGTTGCCTTCGGTAGAGTGCTATGGTGTCACAGCTCACAGCAACCTCAAACTCTTGGGCTTAAGCGATTCTCTTGCTTCAGCCTCCCAAGTAGCTGGGACTACAGGCGCCCACCACAATGCCCAGCTATTTTTTGGTTGTAGCTGTCATTGTTGTTTGGCAGGCCTGGGTCAGGCTCGAACCTGCCAGCTCCGGTGTATGTGGCTGATGCCCTAGCCACTGAGCTACATGTGCCAAGCCTATTAGCATAGTTTTAATTATATTCTTATTTTTCTTTCCTACCCTCAAAATGTATATTTTTCCAGCTTGCTACTTAATTAGTAAACTGCCATTAAGTTCAAACCCATTCTTAAAACCTATTGGAATTTATGTTGTGTGGCGTTTTCTTAGCACTCAAAGAATCTAGCACCTTTCTTGGGAAAACTCATAATTTTACATTTTATGGTGTTCTCTTGTTTTTCCTAAAACCCAAAAAATTATTAGTGGCAAGCTTTTCCTCTGAACAGTTCTATAATTAATTTTAGTAAGTTTGTGCAAGGGAAAACACACTGGGATTCCAACCAATTATTTAGTTTCCTCTAATAAGGATAAGGTCTGCAAAACTTAATTATTGCTGTTTAAGGAACAGACTGCTGAGGAGTGATTTGTCCCGTGACATCGAGTGGCATTAGGCCAGAGCTTAGGACTGAACCACATGTAGCAGCTCCACTAAGCAGGGCCATGACAGAAGGAATATAATACATTTTCATACGTGCACCAAGCCTACTAAATAATCCCTCCTCACCTCTTAAATGAGATAATGTAATTCCCAAATCACAGCTGCTTTTCAAAATCCATTACCCAAAGCTCTGTGGAGTAGCTAATGCTGCCTTCCTGGGAACTATTTTTACAATTTTGAACAGTAACTGACCTCAAATTTACCTCTCACCAAAACCTCTGTGTTCCATGGTGAATCAGGTGAAGTCCAGAAATGAAATGTGTTCAGGAAAAGAACATGCCTCGTGGTCATACCCATGGCATCTGTTTTTCTTTAATGCCAAGTACTTGTTTTTGGTTTAGAAGAAGCAGGAATTAGTGTAAAGTTCATGCTGGGAGATCTGACAACAATCACTTGTGGTTCTTTTAATTTCCTGAGAAAAAATAGAGTCAGTCTTCTCATTTCTTCCTGTTTTTTATAAACTGTTTCAGTGACGGAAGGCAGGATTTCATTTCATACTTCTGGAGAAGTTATCAAGAGCATAAAGCCTCATCTTGTTTGAAACAGCATGGTTCCTGTGTAGGCATCCATCCCTCATCCGAGTGGATAAACTTTCAAACGACAACCTAACGCTAAGTCACACCTTTGGGGCAAGGACCATCTCGCAGCATTTTCTGCAGTGTAAACCCTCAGTTGGTTGCTGCCTCCTTTCCTGACCAGAGCCTTCCCTGAAAGTTTGCCAGGCTGAGCTCTGACTTACATAACTGCAGCAAGTGGGTGTCACTAATAGGGCTTTGCTCAAAGTCCAATTCTCCGTGGCAAGGCAGGCCAGGATAGCATCCTGTGTTCAATCGTCTATTTCATTCTTGTCACAAAGTTATGCTTTTGTAATTTAAGTATTTTCATTAAAATGTCACATCCAATGACATCTGAGATGAAAAGGTAGAGAAATGTGATATGAAATACAGAAATAAGAGCGAACTTCAATCAACCGCCCTGCCTGGAAAGGGAACTTGTTATTTTTGTGTATTCTGAGAGCGGCATCTGCGAATCTGCCAGGTAGGACGCAGAAACCTAATGTAATAAAGGGAAACAGAAGGTGCTCGTGCGAAGCAATCAGTGGAAAACTAACCCGGCGTCCCTGCAACTCCTCCTTTTATTTTAGGGGTTTGCATTTTTCAGGGGAAGGGAAAGGCACGGTCCAGGGGTGCTGGCTTTACTTCTATGCAATGTAGCCCACAAAAGAGGAGCTGCCGGAAAAGGTTTCGGGACAAGGAGCGACTTGGACTTGCAGAGACTTCTAGATCTGAAATGCATTTTGAAATGACAACATTTCAATAAGCTGACAGTGGACCCGCCTCCCGTGCCAGCCCCGCAGGGTCCTTCTCAGGTGCAACACAAATCTCTCACTACAAGTGCAGAGAAGATTCTTCTGGCTGCTGGAGCATCTTTCAGGATCATCATGCCAGCCCGAGTGGCCTCCACGTCTCTTAGGCATGGCCATGCACTTCTCAACAGAGGTGACCCCGGGATCCAGCGAGCTACATCATCCACACAGTCCATCACAAACACAAATGGCACTCCTGCAGGAGGGGACAGGGAGCACTTCGGGTGCAATTTCATCATACATCCAACCCACCCCAACAGCAGAGCACTGCAAGCATTGAACTTGACACACAATCAAGAGAGAACAGATACTGGCTTTAAACCCTCTCCTAATTACATCAGAACATATAAGGCTGGCTACATCGCGTTAAAGGCTTCTGTTTTTCTTTGGCAAAGGCCTCATATGAGTGATAGAAAGTTGGGGTTTCCCCAGATGAGAATACCTGTCACTAGAGATGGACCGACCAAGGGAAGAAGCACTTAGGTGTAAACTGCTGAACCGATTTAAGCTGAGCCTGAGGGGTCTTGCAAAGGGAAACAGGTGGCTTCAAAGGAGGGTAAACAGGAGAAGTTCCCGCCACATCCTCCTTCCCTGGGGGTTGTTAGAAGTACAGTTATTTAGGCATTTCTCTATTCCCTAACAGGGTAATAACCAATCTACCTACAGAGAAGAGCTGGGGGAAAAAAAAAAACAACAGCTAAGCTAATGAAGTAGAATTTGTTTTTCTCATGAAAACACTATTTATTAATTTTAAGAAAGAGTTAAGCATTTGTGACCATGACCAGCCTTGTGACAGGACTTCTCTGAGTCGACAGGCAGCTCAGCAGCTGTTACGTTCGCCTGTTGGGACGAGGATTCTGGGGCGAGGGCAGACAGCTGTGATCAGGCTGCCTACACTCCGCCCAGGCTCAGGACCCTGGGCAAAGTCTCAAAAGAGGTAGGTTTTCCAGGTTCACACCAATAAGACCACAGAAGTTCTGGGCACCAAAGAACAGGTCTCCTTTCTTTCCACTCTGCCTGGGCGGGCAGGAGGCCTTCAAGGAGGTTGGCCAGGACCACTGTGCAATGACCTCCTAGTGGAGTCCAGCTCCCATATGGAGCAGACAGACTCACAAAGGGCCTGGCTGCTCCACACTGACGCAGGGGGGCAGGACGCTCATGGGATCAGGCCCTGGGCCGCTTCTCCTGCCATATCCAGCCTTCTTGACTACCCTTAAATGCAATTAACACAAAAAGCAAGGTAAGAGGGGTTATCAACTGTATGAACTCATTCTTCCAGAGATTAAAGAGAAAAGAGAATCAGCCAAGGCCTGTTGGGCTTTTGTTTGTTTGAGCAGCACCCCTGAACAGTCAGTTATAACCAGTCCCAGTAAGCCTACATCCCAATTCACTCTGTT
This sequence comes from Loris lydekkerianus, assembly GCA_963574355.1. NCBI lineage: Eukaryota > Metazoa > Chordata > Mammalia > Primates > Lorisidae > Loris > Loris lydekkerianus. Next base: position 7,761 of record CAUYPK010154853.1, on the reverse strand, counting down.
TTGGTTGAGAATGAGGTGTTTATTACCATTTTTCTTGGAAGTAGAAAAGAAGAATTGGAAGCTTTAAATGCATGAATCGAAATACAGTGAATCTGGAAGGCATCTGGGGGCAGAATAGAGACTTAAGACTGACGGACACAGGAAGAAGCTTTGCCTTCTCTCCCAGGCCTGCTGCCCCTGAAATGCAGCTAGCTTAAAAGCCGAGTTCAAGGTTGTTTGAAGTCAAACTGAGCCAGCCCTTCATTTCCAGCGATGTCTGACGAGGGAGGACTCATCGTTGACGACCTCAGGATCGCGAGGATGGTGGGGACACCGGCAGGGCAGGAGCAGCAGGATGATTAAGATGAGAAGGATGACCCCACACACGCTCATGAGGGTATAGGAGACGATCCACAAAATGGGCTCCTTCAAAGACTGGGCAGGGACACAGTTGCTGGCTATGTCGTCTGTCGAGAAAGGCCCGGAAATTTCAGATACCGGTGTACCTGCAATTTCTGAGGAGACAGAAGGGGAAATCCAGAGCTGTGAAATGAGCAGTGCACCTCCACACCTAACAGAGACATGACATCTTGGTCTACTGAACCAAGTGGCACTGGGTTCCAAGGGACTGTGGGCAAGTGGCACTGGGTTCCAAGGGACTGTGCACTCAGGGACTCAGCCCAAGCGTGGCTGCAGGGGTTCATCCCTTGCACCCTAGAACGATAGCATGGTGGACAGGACGTGCTGAAGGGTACACTCGGGGCCACCCTGTGTATCACGGAGGGCTGCCAGGGCTGCAACGCTGCATAGGTGGCAGCAGAGCACAGTGCCTAGTGGTAGCTGCTCTGTGGATTGTGCTTCTTCCGTGGAGAAGAGGAAGGAAGGCTAGAAAGTGTAGATGCTACCGTGGAAAGCTCAGTCGGACCTGCCTCTGAGTCAGGGGACATTTTCCCTGGTTGTCAACCTGAGCCCATGCCACAAGGTACATTCGACAACAGACAGTCTTCACATCAGCTAGACCCCCAGGCCAGATGGCCCAGGTGGCCCTCTCCTGACCTACTCTCATCCATGTTTGTGACCAGGAGTGGTCAGTGAACACAGCATCTAAAAGTTGGGACATTACTTGTGACAAAGAAGTAGCCAACATTTACCTGGGACTTTTGCTAGAGACTCTTAAATAACTTCTAACTGGGAAGAAAGGAAGTTGAGATGATTCTTGAGCAGATTAGGGGTTTCTCAGATTTAATTTACCTATACTAGGCTAAATAGCTCCTTTTAGGAGTATGGTATCTTAAACTTCACTTTGAAAAAAATAATTTAAGCCTCATTACCCACTTTTCCTATATTTAATTGCAGAAATGAATATTTGGGCATCAGTAACTAATGCTACTGAATGATTAACTTTTCTATGACTAAAGCTTCAGATCTTCAGGACTGCCAAATAGGATTCTTTCTGATTAAGGCAAGAAAAAGTAAAAATAACAAGGCAATAATGGCCTTCAAAGAATGGTTTTATTTTTATTTTTTTTACACAGAGTCTCATTATGTCACCCCGGGTAGAGTGTCATGGCGTCACAGCTCACAGCAACCTCTAACTCTTGGGCTTAAGTGATTCTCTTGCCTCAGCCTCCCAAGCAGCTGGGACTATATAGTCGCCCGCCACAACGCCCGGCTATTTTTTGGTTGCAGTTGTCACTGTTCTTTAGCTGGCCAGGGCTGGGTTGAAACCCGCCAGCCTCAGTGCATGTGGCTGGAGCCCTAACCACTGTGCTACGGACGCTGAGCCTCAAAGAACTATTTTAAAATGAGGGAAAAACAGACTCGATCACTTTGCAAAGAGAATATAGTTTTTTGCTAATGTGGATTCCACTATAATATGATTTTTCTAAGTGCACTGAGAAAAAAAGCAATGAAAGTGCCAGCCAGCCCTGAGGGCTAAGGGATGTGGCCTGCAGCTAACCTAGACCCCCAAGTGCTATGGCTGCAATCAGCACATGACATCTGGCGGGTGAAATCCATCAGCCATCTCTTTTTGAAAATCAAGTTTTACTGGAACACAGCCACATTCGCTCATTTTCATATTATCTGTGGTTATTTTTGTGACATAACAGCAGCACAGTGCAGTAGAGACCATCTGGCCTGCAAAACTTGAAGCCTTCGGTGCTTGTCCCTTTAGGGCAAAGTTTGCCAGTCTCTGGCCTATGGCAGGACAAGACAAATATTTAACAAGTATTTTAAATAACCAAAAATAACCCTAACTCTTCTTATTACACAGGCAATGTATATTATAATAGAAAATGTGAAAATACAGGTAAATAAAAACATACCCATAAATTCAGCAATCAGAAATAATATCCATTTTCTAATATTTCTCTATGCCTCATGTTCTTAAACAAAGGTGGTGCTCTGTAGTGCATACTGAACATAAACTCTGTTTTCATCTGGTGACTTAAATCAACTCTTAAATCAACTCTAACCAAGAAGAAAGGTGAGGTGACTTCTTGAAGCTGGTCTGGGGATTATCGGTACCTTTCTCTGTGTTGGGTTTATCTACACTATTCAGGAGTAGGGAGTCTAAAGCTTTACTTGGAAAAAGAAATAGGCCTCATTACATATGAGAAAAATCTTTTCATATCATCTCACTGTCAACTTTTCTATTTTTATTATAGATGTACCAATTTGTTTCACAATCTCCTATTTATGGCTACTTATGTGGTTTCCAATATTTCCACCTCTATGAACACTGGTATAAGAAACAGCTTGTACCTAAAGCTTTGCTTATATTCTTAACTTTTTTTAGCAAGAGTTCCTAAAAGTAAAATTATGGCATTCTCTCTTTTTTCTGTCTTTTTTTTTTTAATTGTTAAATCATAGTGCATTTTCTCTTTTAAGTGTCCTGATACATACTGATAATGTGCCCACAAGAAAGACTGAGCCAGTAAGGAACCCACCAACGGGAACGCCCACTTCCCATGCCCTCTCCAGCACTGGAAAATTCAGGAATGATGGTCCTCAATCCCAGTTCATAATTTTTACAACTTTTTGATTATTTGTGGGAATATTGTTTAAAAAATTTTATTGCCCATTTATTGTCTTAGTATGTTATCTGTCTTTTTTTTTCATTAATTTGTAAGAATCCTTTATATAGCAAAAACATTCTTATGTTGAAAATGTCTTTCCATAGTAGCACATTTACCTGTTTCTTTAAAAGAAAATTTACTTTGTAAATGGAGACACTTTAACCAATATAATTATGAAAGGAAAACATGTGTAGTGCAAAGACAATGATTCCTCAAAATACAGTAAAGTATTAATAAAGAAATTAAGAATCCTTTGAAATAGGCTGGGCTTACGCCTGTAATCCTTGCACTCTGGGAGGCCAAGGTGGAGGATTGCTTGAGCTCAGGAGTTTAAGACCAGCCTGAGGAAGAGAGAGACCCTGTTTGTACTGAAAATAGAAAAATTATACCTATATTCCACTCACTAAGCTAGAGGAAATACTGAACATATTAAATAGATACCAGAAAACATTGAAAGACCTCAATCAAACTTTCAGAGATAAAAAATATAATATATGAGAAAATATACTGGATGGTTTTATTTATTTATTTATTTATTTATTTATTTATTTATTTATTTAGAGACAGAGCCTCACTATGTTACGCTTGGTAGAGTGCTTGGCATCACTGCTTACAACATCCTTAAACTCTTGGGTGTAAGGGATTCTCTTGCCCCAGCCTCCCAAGTAGCTGGGACTACAGGCATCTACCACAATGCCTGGCTATTTTTTTTTGTTGTTGCAGTTGTCATTGTTGCTTTTTTAGCTGGCCAGAGCGGGGTTCAAACCCGCCAGCCTCGGTGTATGTGGCTGGCGCCCAACCTACTGAGCCACGGGCGCCATCCACTAGATGGTTTTAATAGCAAATTATACATTTTGGAAAAATAGGCTAGTAAATTTAAGAACAAAACAATAGAAACTATCCAAAATGATACACACAAAAAAATACCAAAAGAAAGAAAATAAGAGAACATCAGGAAGCTGCAGAAAACTTAAGGCTGCTAAATCATGTAACTGAAATATTCAGAAGAGAGGAGGGAATGAAAGAAAATAAACAATTGTAGAAACAAAAAAATTTTCCAAATGTTATGGAAACTGTAAATCCACAGATCCAAGAGACTCAAAAAACCCCAAGCACAAGAAACATAAATGGAACACACCATTGAACCACTGGCACGGCAGAAAGAATATCTGAAGAGCAGAGAGGAGAGAGACGAGAAAGAGAGAGAGAAAGAGAAAATAAATATTGTGTAGAGAGGAACAAACACAAGGATTATAGAAGATTTCACGTCAGAAACGATGCAAGCTAGAAGGCAGTAAACCAACATCTTAATGTGCTTGGGGGTGGGGAACCCTGGCAACCTAGAATTATATACCCAGCAAAAATATCTTGAAAACTAAAGATGTTTTCAGACTACACAAGCTTGAAGAATTCATACCCAGGTGTGGGCAAGCAGAAAAAAGGGAGAGCTGAGGGAAACCTGTATCTCTGCAAAGGAATGATGAATGCCAGGAACGAGAACTACAAATCCAGTTATAAAATCTTTAATTTTAAATGTTTAAAGAGATAATTGATAAACTAAAACACAAATGATAACATTGCAGTGGGAGATTTATAACAGATGCTTAAGTAGCATGTAGGACAATTAACAGCCCTGAGAAAGGAAACACAGGGAAATTCACTCTGGTGATAAAAACATATTCCATAAACTAAAGTAAAATCCTCACATTGGTTTCTTTGCACGTGATATTTCTCCTCTTTCTCTGTGTTTAAGGCTTTCTCTTTATGGCTGGTTTTCAGCAGTTCACTGGTATACTCCTACTTTATGTTCCTTATACTTGCTGTTCTTTGAGCCTCTGGGCTCTGCGGCTTTATCACTTCCATAAAATTTGTTTTTTTGGCCGGGGCTGGGTTTGAACCCGCCACCTCCGGCACATGGGGCCGGCACCCTACCCCTTTGAGCCACAGGTGCTGCCCCTTCCATAAAATTTGGAAAAATTTTGGTTATTGTTAAAGTATTTTTTGCTTCCTACTTCCTCCTCTTCTTTGAGTACAAAACACAGTTATAACTAGTAAACTAGTCAAAAAGATTAAAAAAATACAAAAGGCAGCAGGAAAAGAGAGGAAAGGAACAAAGAGAAACAGCAAGATGGCAGATTAAACACAGCCACATCAGTTCCCACGCGACACGCAAACAGTCCACACCGGCGGCTGGCAAGCTGTTTCTGAAAAGGCCAGATAGTAAATATGTTAGGTTTTGGGGTCACATTAAAAACATTTTTTCCCCACCCTTTTAAAAAAGTAAAAACCATTCTTAGCTCACAGGCCATACAAAGACAAGCTATGTGACAATTTGGCCTGTTGGGTATTGCTAGTTGATCTCTGGTCTAAACACACCAATAAAAAGCAGAAATTGTCAAATTAGAGGAAAAGCAAGACTTGACCGTATACTGCCTACAGGAAGCCACTTTTACAGTAAAGATGCACATGTTAAAAAGACAAGGTTGGAAGATGTGTCATGCTAATGCTGATCTAAAGGACCCCCTGGCCGGGCACGGAGGCTCACGTCTATAATCCCAGCACTTTGGGAGGCCAAGGAGGGTAGATTGCCTGAGCTCACGGGTTTGAGACCAGCCTGAGCAAGAGTGAGACCCCATGTCTAAAATTAGCCAGGTGTTATGGTGGGCGCCTGTAGTCCCAGCTACTTGGGAGGCTGAGGCAAGAGAATCACTTGAGCCCAAGAGCTTGAGGTTGCTGTGAGGTATGAAACCATGGCACTCTACTGAGGGTGACAAAGTGGGACTCTGTCTCAAAAAAAATCAAAAGAATAAGGTAGTCAAAAAAACATGTCAAAGAACAATACATGTGATACCATCACACTGAAAAACCAGGCGGACCACAGTCATGCCACATGCATGGGGATTGGTTTTGGTATTCTTCAAGTTGAATTCCAGCGTTTTCATATATGCTGTGTGCAGTATACGTATATAACAAAAATGTGCTTTTAAAAATCCAACTAATTTAAACTTTCTTCAAAGTACATGTATTACTTTTTTTTTTGAGAAGAGCCATGCCACGTTGTCAGGGCTGGAGCATATTGGCCGTTTACAGGTGTGATCACAGCGTCCCGTAAGCTTTAATTTCCTGGGCTTAAGCAATCCTCTCACCTCTGCCTTCTGAGTCAATATGTATTACTTTTATAACTAAGAGTCTCGTGTTTTGTTTCTAAGTTGTCAGCCATAATGCATTACCCAGAAACAACTGTATTTTCACATTTACTAACTAGCTGCTCAGCATTAAAGGAAAGCAGGTTTAAAATGGCCTGTAAGGGATACTCTGCAGGGAGGACATTCACCGGATGTCTGTGTTCATGACATGCCACTAATCCCGTGGTCACAAAGCAGACCCCAAGTGTCTGGACTGGGTTGGTTCATGAGAGGCCCCGGGATGCAATGAGCAGGAGTGCAGACTCTGGGCCGTCTTCCAGGGTTCTAACCCCAGTTTTGTGTGAAAGCTGTGTGATCTGGCCAAGTTGCTTCTTTGCCTCCCAATTTCCTTATCTGTAAAATGGGGTTGTACCACCCCTACCAGTCAGTCTTGTAAGAACAACCAAGTTGATGGAGTTCAGCACTCAGCACAGAGCCTGGGAGAAGGTGGGGGCTGTATGATTGCCAGCTGTTATATATTGTTATTTTTAATTCTTTCATTTTAATTGTTCTGTGCTGTCCTCCAAAAGGTCAGCACCTGGTTGATCATAAATGCCTAAGGAAAACTTACCATTTTGCCAAGGACAAAAATTGTAATGCTCAGGTCTTTTTCCCTACAGCATATAAAATGTCGTTAACTGTCCCGCCAAGCCGATTACCTGGTACAGAGAGGCCTTCTGTGCAGGCTTGGCTTACTCAGAAGAACATTCTGGAGTTTCAGTACAGACATTCTGGACCCAGCACCCCTTTTGTCTGCAACAATGTGAGAACCACTGAGTATCTGGGGCCTCGGCGCCTCTGCTGTAAAACCAGGACACAGAGCCGCCTGACCTCTGTCCTCCAGGTCCCCTGGCTCTGGCATCTCTGAACAGTCGTCTAAGTGATGGCACAGGCACATCTCTGCCACTCTGTTCTTAACAGCTAACTTTCCTATTTTTAAACATGAGCATGTACCAGATGATCCACTTTCAACCTGCAGCAAGAAAAATTCACAGTGAAATAACTGCTATAATCCATGATATGCCTCAAGCTGTATAAGCTGAAATCTATACAGCTCTCAGCGCTAAATGTCTCCATCTATAAAAAGAGATGGTGGTATTTCAGAAGCTTCGGATACATTAAAAGAACAGAAAGTTGTCAATTTTAACACTCTATTATTTTCTTAGCTATAGGACACTTGTTCCAGGCCACACAGAGGCAGCAGGAAGTACTGTAGCCCCAGCACCTGCTCCAGGTGTGTGAGACGGTGTGCAGAGACCCAGGATGGCTGGCTCCGGAGCACACTCGCCCTCATCCTGATTTTCAGCGCCCAGCACCTGCTCCAGGTGTGTGAGACGATGTGGGGAGACCCAGGATGGCTGGCTCTGGAGCACACTTGCCCTCATCCTGATCTGCGGCCCCCAGCACCTGCTCCAGGAGTGTGAGATGGTGTGCAGAGACCCAGGAAGGTTGGCTCTGGAGCACACCTGCCCTCATCCTGATCTGCGGCCCCCAGCACCTGCTCCAGGAGTGTGAGA
>CAUYPK010154847.1:0-15476 GCA_963574355.1 Loris lydekkerianus | reverse complement strand
AGTCTCACTTTGTGGCCTTTTGTAGAGTGGTTGGGCGTCAGAGCACACAGCAACCGCACACTTTTGGGCTCAAATGATTCTCTTGCCAAAACCCCCCCTCCCACCCCACCCCCCCACAACGCCTGGCTTCTTTTTTTTTTTTTTTAAGAGACAGGGTCTCCCTCTAGCTCAAGTTGGTCTCAAACTCCTGAGCTCAGGCGATCTGCCTGCCTTGGCCTCCCAGAGTCCTGGGATTACAGGTGTGAGCCACCATGCCCAGGCCTCAGGCCCCACCTTCATGACTTAATGACCTCCCCAAAGACCCTGCCTCCTCATGCCATCACCTTGAAGATTAGAATTGCAAGGTGAATGGGGGGGAGCACCAACATTCAGACCGTAGTGGTCTCTAAAGCAACAATTGGTTATGCCATCTCCTGGAAGAATCAGAAATGCCAGGATGAGGAAATGGGGGGGCCACCCCCTCATGCCTTTGTCTCTATTGTTCCAAGACCAAGGACCTGTTCTACAAGAACATCTTAAATTCTCAATTCTGGGATTAGAGTGCACTAAAACCCCAGCCCTGCAACAGCTGGGGCACGCCCTGGGCTTGGAGCACTCCTTCGCTTTGCTTCCTGATGACACCTAAAGGACGAAGCAGCAGACAGAGGGATTAGGCAATTAGTGGCAAAAATAGAAGGTATTTTTGTCATGAAGCTGTAGCAGTGACTATGAATTTGCCTTGATGTCTAATCAGAGAAATTCTAAGTGGGGATGCTCAGTGCATTCTCAGAACAACAGGCCAGCAGCCCAGCCCATCCCCCACCCAAACAGCACCTACCCCACTGTTTCCCTTCCCCACCCCTCCATAGCACTCATTTCTCTGACAAGTTAATTCATGCCCTCAGCTCTAGTGTCTCATTCCCCCAGCACCAGGGACTTTGATTTGGTTCACTGTAGTATCCTTACCATCTAGAACAAAGCCTGCCCGCCCATGCTGGGTGCACGGTGAATACTGGCTGGCCAAATGACAGTGCTGGAACTCTCCTTATCTAACCTTGTAGGTTATACTATTGAAGGAATTTCTAAAATATAAAAATAATCTAGCAAACCATATTCTCTCAACCTAGAAACCATGCCTATCAATATTAACAATATTTCCTTGCAGTCCTTTTTTCTTTTTTAAATTTAATTTGTAAGAAGTATATACAACCAACTATTTTAAAGGAAATGAAACATTGTAGAAGAGGCTAAGGTCCCATTCTGCTGACCTCACCTTCCCCTCCAACCTCACATAACTATAATCACCTTCGGACGGCACCTGTGGCTCAACGGAGTAGGGTGCCGACCCCATATATGCCGGAGGTGGTGGGTTCAAAACCAGCCCCGGCCAAAAACTGCAAAAAACAAAAACAAACAAACTATAATCACCTTCTATGCTCTTCAGCGTCATTAGACAGTCTTCTCTTGTGAACAGCATAAGAGCTGGAGAAATGCTGAGCCAGCGCCAAAACTTTTGCATATTAAAGAAAAAATTATCTAGTCTCATCTTCTTTTCAAAATAAGGAATTCAGAACCAAATCCAGTTGTCTCCTGACTCCTCTGCACACTTCACTTGCCTCTTGACTTTCTTCACAAATATTTATTGCTTGCCTGCTGTGTGCCAGGCACTGTTTTCAGTGCTGAGCTTAGAGCAGTAAGCCGATCGCACAGCAACCCCCCACCTCAGGTACCTTACATCCCAGGCAGGATAGATGAGGGGCCAGATGAGTGACACTGCACAGAGAGCGTGGCAGCTATGCTGAGGGGCAGGAGATGGGCTGTGGCAGGGAGAGGACAGCCTCCCAGAGACGTGCCTGCAGCAGAGCAGAGGGAGCAGTCAGCTCCCCGGGGAGAGCACTTCAGGTGGGACACCGTGTGAGAGGGCCCCGAGAAGGGAGAGAACTGCGTGTGTTTGAGGAACAGCAGGGAAGTCACAGGGCTGGTGTGGAACACGTGAGGGGAGAGGAGGAAGAGGAGCAGTCAGATGAAGTGGGAGCAGAGGTCGAAGACCCTGTGGGCCATTGTGCACTAAGTAGAACAGGAAGCCACTGGAGAGTGTTCAGCAGAGGTGATTTCCCTTCTTAAGGGTCAGTGATGTGACCTCCTCCCACCACCTGCTGGACTCATGGTGGCAGCAGTTGAGGTGGGGAAGACGTGGTCAGCTCAGGCATTGGTTAAAGGTGGATTCAGCAGAGTTTGCTGATGGGTGGATTAGGTGAGAGGCATAAGAGGACAGTGTCATGGATGGCTCCACAGTCTTCAGCAAAAGAGACCAGAGGATGGTATTGCTGCTCAGCAAGATAGGGCAGCCGTTGGAGGAGCAGGTGTTTAGGGAAGACCAGGGGTTTGCTTTGATGTTATATTTGACATGTCTGACATCTAGGTGGAGACCTGGTCAGCCGTAGCGTATACCACCTTAGTTTAGGGTTGAGGTTCAAGCTGGAAATACAAACTTTGTAGTCATCAGTGTGTACTGATTACTTAGAGGACTAAGTCAGTAAGATCCCCAGGGATATAAACAGAAAGAGAGAAGAGAAGAGATTTCAGGGCTGGTGTCCCTCTTAGTTAAAGTTCAAGGAGCTGATCCAGCAAATGAGCCTGAGAGAGAGTAGCAGAGCATTCAGAACGAAGCCCAGGAGCATGTGGTGCCCTGGAAGCTGAGTTAAGGAAGCATTTCAAAGGTGAGCGAGTATCAGATGCTTGTGCTCTATCAGGTGGGGTGAAGACAGAGACTTGATCATTGAATGCAACAATATGGAGGTCATAGGTTTCAGAGAAGATGGGTAAGAGAAATTTGGAGATGCAAATACATACCCCTTTAAGGCAGCGGTTCTCAACCTGTGGGTCGCGACCCTTTTGGACTGTATTAAAGGTTCGCAGCATTAGGAAGCTTGAGAACTACTGCTTTAAGGAGTTGTGTTGCAAAAGAGCACAGAAGCTTCCTTGCTTTTCTTTGAGTTGAGTTTCTGCTCATAGAATATGTGTCAGAAAATATACAGCTACCTGTGTCAAGGTGTATCCTGGGCACAGTCCAGCTTGGTTGAGTGTCACAACTGTCATCCTCAGAGGCAAGTATGACATCTCTTTTCCATGCCTATCTCTGGGGCTTCATACTTAAAGACGGGGAGATAGACAAAGGAGAAAGTCCCTGATCTCCAAAATCTGCTTCTGGAGGCCATTGTGGGTGCTAAATTTTCATGTCTGTTTCTTTGATTTAGGCCTTGCCTTGTTTTGTGGTCCATTTTGGAAATACAGTAGAACTTCTGTAAGTTGACCACCCAAGGGACTGCCACAGACTGGTCAACAGACAGAGGTGATCAATATAAGGGACTAGGCCTACTGTACTGATAGGTACACATGGTGCATGTCTAGTCTATGAAAATTAGGTCAACTTGAACAGGTAGTCAATGTAGGGAGATGGTCAAATATGGAAGTTCTACTGTATAAAGCTTAGCTAGGCTTTAAGTGAGTTGGTTTTACCTGGCTTTGCTCTTAACCGTACAAGAACACTCAGAAAAATGAGTCTTGAGTGGGGCATATGGGTTCAGAAAGCCCCCCCCCCCAACCAGGAAGAGAGCCTGTGGTACCCTAAATCTGTCTGTGCCGGTCCTCACCTAAACCCACAGAATTATTCCCCACATTCTATAGATAAGAATTCCCTTAACTCACATTCTATATTTAAGGGCTGAGGAAGTGGCTTATCACCTGCTAACCTCACTCCCTTTACTCCATGAGATGTTTAATTTAGAAGATCAGAAATGGAAGAGAAAATCAGATTTTAGATCTTGTATATACATTTGAAGTCAAATTCTCGATGTTACAATGAGTTCTGAAGACAGAGGTGTTCAGTTGTCCTTAGGACTGACTCCCAAGCACTGGTCCATGAGAACCCCCCTAACGTGGGGATCTGAAGGCCTTAGCTGAGGCAGGAGCAGCTTTCCCCTCTTCACTTCCCAGTGAAGCCCCTGATTTAGAGCAGCATCTTCCAAGGTGAAGTGCCAAGACTCGTGGTAAGCCATGCTTACACAGAGCACCAGCATCTGCAAAATGTCTCCAGAGAGGGGAGTCCCTGTGACCAGGTTTTCCAAATCACATGTTAGCACACATACATTTGTTGACATAGAAGCTGTAAATGGTGAGAAGGCAATGAAAGTATTAAGATGAAGAGGGAAAAGCAAATTAACCTGGGAGGCTCCCTAGACACTCAGGATGTGTCGTCATGGTTGCACAAATCCCAAAGCATCAGTGGGGTCAGCATCCCTCAGTAGAACATATGGAGGAAAGTCAAGGCTGACAGCTAAGGAGCCCCTCCACTCAGGTTCATTGGTGACAGCTTCTTACCACAGGGCTAACTGCCTGATGGCCTCACTTTAGTTCCTGGTGCCTCTGGCCAGTCCTGAACTTGATCGCCTCCCAGGCACACCTGATCCCTTGGCAGTGTTTCCTGGCAGCAGCCTCCATTCCTGTGGTCCTGAGTCGGCTGCTTGGACACTGATTTGCAGCCTGAATCCCTCAAAGTGGAGCCAGGGTGGTGCCACCCACACTTATTAACATCCATGCTCTCTCCCTAGATCATCTCTGAAGGTGGTGAAGGCAGCAGCCCAGGTCTTGAATACGTTATGGCAATATCGGGACCTCCGGAGCATTTACAAAAAGGTAACCTACAAGAATAGCTCTGGCTTAATTAGCATTCATCAGAGCACACACTTGTAATCATTTATTGTAATGAAATGTCATTATTCATTTTGAGGGGTTTCTTTTTCTCTTTTAACTGCAGGATGGATGGAACCAGAACCATTTTATTACACCTGTGTCGACATTGGAGCGAGACCGATTCAAATCGCATCCTTCCTTGTCTACCACCAACCAACAGATGTCACCCATCATTCAGTCAGGTCAGTGGGTAAACCCCACATCTTTGCCCAACCAGAGAAGAGTGAACATAAGTTGGTTCAGCCTGTCACCTCTAACCCTGCTCATCTAGCTGAGAGCCTTCTTTGGGAATGTAAACAAGTCCACTTTTTCCCTTTCACTGTAAGTTTACATCAGCAACAGAGCATAAACGTATCCCTGCGTGCTCCTCCAGGGTCCTCCTCCATAGGTGGATGCTACCTTGTCACTGGAATCTGCAGTGGACAAGCTGGATGGGCAGTCAGGAGGCAGGGGAGTAGGAGTGAAGGGTGACACTTAGAGACACAGGGTTATGCCTGAAACGGCTACCCTGTCTGCCTGTTGGCCATAACTTTGGAATCTCCACCAAAGTGATTTTTTATTTTTCTTGGTGAAACCTCTTACAAGCTGGGTCCTTTAGCAAGATCTTTAGACCTGCAACCTGGGAGAGCCTCGTTCTTTCCAGGGAAACCTCTTTTTGCAGAACCCCTAGCATCCACAACTAATGAGAACAGGCCTTATAGGGTAGGTTTGTGGGAATTGCTCTCTGATTTTCAATTTGGGAATGCTGGCAGCCATATCACCTACCTATTTGTAGTGTTTAACTTGGTAGAAAGAATGGTTTGAGATTCAGTCTAATTTTTTTACATATATGGGCAGATCATTACTACCAAACCAGACAATCCTATTTTTTTTTTTTTTTTTTTTTTTTTTTTTTGAGGCAGAGTCTTGCTCTTTTGCACTAGCTAAAGTGTAGGGACATCATCATAGCTCCCTGCAACCTCAAACTCCAAGGCTCAAGCAAACCTCCTGCCCCAGGCCTCTGGGGTAGCTGGGACTTTAGATGTACATCATGTCCAGCTACTTTTTTTTTTTTTTTTTCTATTTTTAGTAGACATAGTGTCTCACTCTTGCTCTGGCTGGTCTCTGTAAGGGCTGTCACTTTGAAGAAATCCTCTAGCCTTGGCCTCCCAGAGTGCTAGGATTACAGGAGTAAGCTACCACACCTGGCCTAAATCTTAAACAAAATAGGAAAAGTAATAAATGTCTTAATTTTATTTGGCTTTCAGTCACCCATTCTGACATATAAATATTACCTGTTTTATTCAGTGGTGCTCCTGCTGGCAGTCTTATTTCTCATATGGACAAAGGTGGACAAAGAAACTAAATACATGATTAGTGGTTCTTGCCACATAGTTGGATGTCCCCTCTTATACTAGAAATTGTTAAAAAATGATCTGCCTACTGTGTATGGTGTATATTTATATCTTACTTTTTAAATTATGTTATTTTCTTCAAGGAGACGTATATGTCTGTGTTTTAACATCCCTGCTGAGCTCCCAGGTGTAGCCTGAGACTGCCTTCCTTAAGGAAAACGTTCAGAATTCTTTAAAGAGTTAAGAATAGGGATGCCAGGGAAATCAAGAGAGATGGCTTGCTCAACAAAAGGCATATGTGCAGGCAAAGGCTAATTTTAGATAGACTAGCACATGGTTACTAAGCAATGAACTTCCTTGGAGGACCTCTTAAATATGCGCGTGGACAGCCGTTGCCTTGGCCCCTGTCCAACTTGCTTTATACCTTTCTGGCTTCTGTCCAGAGATAGGCCGTGTTGCTCTCCTGTTTCCCCAGTCACCCTGAGGGCTGATGTCCATCCTTAGCATCAGCGTGAGATGTGCTTACAGACACATCTGATGCCTCGCTGCCGTCCTGTGGGAGGCAAGCAGGTGTGTTTACTGTCCTCCCACCTTCTAGGAAGTAAGCCAGGTGAGCAGCACACAGACACTGCCCCGCATGCTCACCAGTGCTCAACACAGGGAAGGGACATTTTAGGAAAAGTATTTCCATTTCAATCCTCCTCTGAAAGCATCAGTGTGTGTAAAACCACTCAGGCCAAGGTCTAAGGGCTGTTGCTTTCAAGTGTATCAAGTGAGAATGTGTGGCCGCCAGAGCAAGATGATTTTTTTCACAAGAAAAATGTAAAGTGTTTCTTTCTTCCATTTGTGCAAAATGTTGAAAAGGAGGCCCAAGGATAGATATGTTATTATTAAATGTTTGGCTGAAATTGGGATTTAAAAAAATAATCTTCTGGAGCTTTGGGAGTCCAGGGCTTAGCACCGTGAACTTCTTGGTTGAGCGAGGCTTACTGGGTTTACATAATTAATTACCTTGACAGCGGATCATCATAAAAAGAATTATAAATTTTATAGACTGGGCACTCTTATTCAAACACCCTTAGAGATGCAGATATTTCTGAAATAATTAGAAATCAAAACATGCTGTAAAATTTGTGTTTTCCAAAGTGCTCTGCATAAAGGGTAATAGATGGGTGTTTTACAGCAACTGAGCTAAGATCATAAAATAAGAAATACAACCCTGGCATGGCTAGTAAGGGATTATCACTCAAAGGCCTCATCAGGTCTGAGACGCACTGATGGGGAATCCTGCACGACTTCTGCCCTGTGCCTCTTTAACTGGTCACTGGCATTTCAGCTTCAAGCTCACCCAGGTCTTGACTTTGCCGATTGGCGCAGTGGGGAGCCTGCGGGTCGCGTAGCTGGTACTCGGGTCTGGCTGCTGATTCACTCCCAGCACCTTTAAGAGCTGACTTTTAGCACCAGCTGTGTGGCATTTCTAATTACTGACCTTTGTTTTTCTGGGGAGGATTTTCCAGCAGCACTGACAGTCCTATTTCTCTCTCTTCCCCTCTTTCCCTCTCCTCCTCCTCCTGCCTCTCCCTTCAGTCGGCAGCACCTCTTCCTCACCAGCACTGTTAGGAATCAGAGACCCTCGCTCTGAATACGATAGGACCCAGCCACCTATGCAGTATTACAATAGCCAAGGGGATGCCACACACAAAGGCCTGTACCCTGGTAAGACACCAGTTGGGTGGTGTGTGATACAGTCTCTCGGAAAGCCACGTTCCTAGGCTCACAGCCAGTGGCCCAGGAAGTAGCCTGTTCTCGTATTGAGACAGTCCCCCAGCAGCAAACCTGGTTCCAGTCAGTCTCTCCCTGTCCTGCTTTGGAGATCGTTGCCTTCTCCACATGCTTTAAGTAAAACCAGCCTGTACTTGTATATATGTATGTATGTGTACGTACGTACATATATATGGAGTTGTCTGGTGGCCACAAATAAAAAGAGGGCAGTATCCAAATGAGAAAGCATTCCTGGCTGCTCAGTGGTGCTGTCCCTTTGCTCTGTCCCCTCCCTGCGCCAGCACTGTCCCTCCTGTCTGCCTCGTGCATCAGAACCCTGAGCTCACTGTGGCTTGGCAGAGGCTCTCCCTTTCCGACTGGCTCACCTCTCAAATTCAAACCAGAGAATGGAGATCAATTTCATTTACATTACATGGGAAAAAGCTTGAATGAAAAGAAAAATGTATAATGCGATTCTCCTCAGAGTGATTATTTTTTAAGAATAACAAAAATAATGTTACATAGTTTTAATATTTTTATATCCTATTCAGAAAGCTGTGCGTATAATTTATTTAAAGACTACTAGCCCAGAGGTTTACTGAGATTTCATGTTGTCCCCATTCTCAACTGTCTGTCAAATTATAACTACTCCAAAGGTTTCAAGTTAGTCAGTGTGAGCTACCCCAAAAATGTAGTCTTTGCTCAGAAAGCCTATTTATTAAAAGGAAATAAATAAAAGCTGTTGGCAGCTTAACTCCTGCTGGGGGAGCAGTCTCAGTTGTGCAGTTGTCTTTGAAATTGTGATTTCATGGAACTATTTACTAATCAACTGTTGTTACTATGGTGATTAATAGCCCAGAAAATTGCAGATGCTACATTTCAAATACCACTCTCTGCAAAAGGAGATGCTCGTAGAAACTGAAGCGCATGGTTGCTTCAGATTTGCAGCAGCCTGCTTTATTTTAAAGATCACCTCTTCAAGCATGCGCATCCTTCTGTAACTTCTTCGCTTGCTTCAATAAACTAATTTGCCTCAAGTACGTTTCATTTTCCTCATTAAAAAATAAAAATCTCTGCTAGCCTTAACAATAATACAAGGGTAACTAATACCATCATCAGGAGTCTATTATGGACTCATGAAGACTTCTGATTACTAAGTTCCTTTTGTTTTAAAACATACTTAATGTGGCAGACACAAGACCATGCCTCCATATGGCCTGACTGCTTAGAACACACCTGTTCTTGCTCTTTCCAGGAGGTGGGATTTTGAATCACAGTTGTTAAGAAAGCACCAGGCTTGTTCTGATACTATGTTCCCCTTCTCCTCTCTGACTCACTGCTCTAGCTCAGAGCCCTGGAAAACTGCTATTCCTCAGCTCACAGAGCTGTGCTGAGGTTCAGAGCCAGCTGGAGAAATCCTCCCAGGTATGAGCAGAGTTTGAGAAGGAACGCTCTTTGGATGGGCTCTCCAAGAGCCCATTGCTTTGGTATAACACACGCAGCCTGTTTTTGTCATATTTTTGCTCAGCAGAGGCAAGCTAGCCTCAGGCAACCCCAGCCCTAGTGCAGGGCAGACTACACACCCTAATGGACCAGGGTAATGAGCACTGGTTTTAATTTCATAAAATATTTTCTTACAGGCTCCAGCAAACCTTCACCAATTTACATCAGTTCCTATTCCTCACCAGCAAGAGAGCAAAATAGACGGCTACAGGTGAATTTACAATGTCATTTTTACAGAGGGCTGCTCAGCAGGGACACAGTAAGGGTCCACATGGTTTGACACCCCAGTGCTGGGCCAACACTGCAGGGGCCAGGAGCTTTCCCTGGGAATTGTTACTCAGAAATCCATCCGTGGTTTAAACAAAGCAATTCCACGGTAGCCTCAGTTCCTTGAAGGTCCACAGCGGTGCTGCTGAGACCACTGTGCCACTGCCAGAAGAAGCTGAGAAATACTCAGCTCCGGGTCTCTGCCCGACACTTTCCGTTTCCCTCTTCTTATCTGTTAAGCTCTAAAATTTCTTCCATCCTCTGGGTGAGGAAGGGTTGGTAAGCACACTTCGCTCTGTTTTGTGACCTCATCCTCGGTCTTCAGGACTCCTCCCCCATCCAAGCTCTGCGATTTACAGAGTCCACAGCCAGGTCTGTCCCATCTCAGAGATCAGACTGGCATCGACCCCTGCTGGGGGGGGGACGCCACTCAAATAGAGTGGGACCTGTTGATTGTCACACACCCAGACCCTGCTTTCATGAGTTCAGTTCTGGGTTCTTCCAGATGCCGTGGCCAACTGAGGTCATCTGCTCTCTTCACTTACCTTTAAAACATAAGCCTTTTGGAGTTTCCCAAAACAAGATTGTGTCCTGTCCTTCCCATAAGGAGGTTCTAAGGCCCCTGTCCACCTTTTCACTGTAGATGGAAGAAAAAGAACTTCCCAAATTACTCATAAGTTATGCTATCATTTTTAGTTAGGAAAGAATAACCTCAAAGTCACAACTTTAACTTAAAAAGAAAATTTAGCTCTGAAATCTTTATAATGTTTAGAATGCATTTCGTTTCAGACATGACATGGATTCCTGTGGGTGATTTGTTACACCTTACTTGGTGAAAAGATGTGGGCAGAATTGGAAAGAAAAACAATTGTAACAACCATGACAATTTGAAGAAATTATTGTGAGGTCACAGCTAAAACAGCACAAAAGGAAAAGGGAACAGAACAAAAAGAAAAAGTGTCCCTGTGCGGACCCCAGTGCAGGCCCTGCTTTCCTGTTGGCCCTCACTTGAGGAAGACTGTACCTCTAGAATTGTACATGCTCCTGAAGTCTCTTCCACTTTCACTACTCCCTGGCGTTGAGATTGCTGTAAATTGTACTGTTAAAGGGATAAGCAGAGTTCCCAAAAGACCATTATTCACCAAACCACCTTATGCCTTTTAAAACTGAGGAATGTATTCAGTCTTCATCTATGAAGTAAATATTTTAAGAGATGGTTCTGTAATTATGCAATTATCCAAGGCCCCCAAATTCAGTCCCTAACTAAATTCATGTGGTAATAATTCCCCTGCGTCAAAGCAAAAATCAAGACCATCCTCCTTTGACCCGCACAAATAGCAGGCCCCTTCTCAGCCAGGCACAGAACTGGGCCTCTGGTCAGGAGTGCAGACAGCTGGGGCGACCTGCCACTGTGATCTCAGACTCTCCTGAGACACCGAGTCTTCTAGAGGTCTTAGGACAGAACTTGAGCAAACTCAGCAGCCCAGCCGTACATGCAGTTTAAGATCCTCACAATCTGTTAGTGAACACAGGGCATGCGCCAGAAACAGCTTTTACCCCTGAGTCTGCAAATATTGAATATTGCTTTAAAAACATGAATGCAGGAAGCCTGCATTAATTTCCCTCAAACATATATTTGTTAAAATTGCTTTTATTTATTTGCCTTTTCATTTTGTCAACAGCATCAACAGCTGTATTATAGTCAAGATGACTCCAACAGAAAGAACTTTGATGCATACAGATTGTATTTGCAGTCTCCTCATAGCTATGAAGACCCTTATTTTGATGACCGAGTTCACTTTCCAGCTTCTGCTGATTACTCAACACAGTATGGACTGAAATCGACCACAAATTATGTAGACTTTTATTCCACTAAACGACCTTCTTATAGAGCAGAACAGTACCCAGGGTCCCCAGACTCTTGGGTGTAGCATTGAGACGCTCGGCGGAGGAACTTTCTTTCTAACCTTGTTTGGATTGAAGTGAAAAGTCCGTCTTGCTGATTTGATGATTGAAATGTGAAAGTGAAATGGAAGGAGCGAGTGAAGTGCATATATATATTTTTTTCTTTTTTGAGGAATTATCAGGGAAGTGAGGAAACCTTTGGGAGAGGACTTTCTAAACTCTATTTAGGTGTTAGATCTAATTACTTACAGATTCTGTAGTCTGGTGAGGGTGTGGGTGACGTGATGAGAGGTTTGAGAAATGGATGAAATGAGATGGGGGATGTTTAGGTGAAATCAAATTAAAGATGATTTTTTTAATGTGAATAAATTTATGTTCTGATAGTTTGTACAGAAAAAAATGAAATGGATGCCCTTCATGTTTTATTGCTATTACTAATTGTCAAGATTGTATGCTATTACGTCTTGTAAATTTCATTTGTTGGTGTAAATATGGAAATGCCACATTGGTTAAGTGCCATCATTCGTAATGCAGTGTGTCATGTGAAAAGAGATTTGAAGAAAACTGACAGCTTAAAAAAAAAAAAAAAAAAAAAAATGGAAAACCCAAGGAACTGTTAGCAATTAAAAACAGACTACGACCTCCTTTGTTTTCACAATGAATAGTGTGCCTTGGAAGCACAAAGTCAGTCTGGTATCGCAGCGCCATGCCCATCCCTGCCTCTTTCATAGGACACGTCACTGCCATTTTCTATGCACATGAAAGAAAAATAAATGTGGAAATTTCATCCTTAGAAATGTGTTCCCTCTTTTTTAATTTTCTATATGTAATATTAGAAAGGCAGACTTCATAAACAAAAATATAACTGCATGTCAGAAAAAGCTTCAACATACCTATTTTAGATTCTAGTTTTCTACAGTAAAGACACCTTGTGAGATGGACCACACCAAAGAATGAAGCTATCAACTCTGATCCTCTTCCTCTAAGTATTTCTTGGGGTCTTTTTTTAATTTAATACACATTACAGTTGTATCATGTTTCTTGAGACTGATGCATGTATTTAACATTCCTTTTTACCTAAGAGATGTTACATCTTGCAGCCTGGACGTAACTAAATTGACAAAGTCTCCTTTTGGCACCATTTTTAATAACTCAGTAACGACCTAAGAACAATGGTTGGTTATTTGGTTAGCACCAGTGTAACAGACCAAAACACATTCTAAATAATTATCTTGCTGAGTAATTCCATGAGGCACAGTAACTCCTGGATTAGGATGGGAAGTGGGAGCCTCCATAGACGTGGTAGACAGGAGTCTCGATGGTGCCACCTCAGCATTGCTTCTGAGTTTTTCTGTCTGCGGAGACAACGAGGCACCAGGTTCCAGAGGTCCCAAGTCTGAAGCCTTAACCTGGTCTTTTGTGTTCCACCCATGAGCCCTAGTTCTTGGATTTTACATGGAAAGCTAGGGAAGAGCCCACATGGCAAATCAAACCCAGAGGTATTGACTTAGCTCGCTATATCCTGCAAGCATGATAGAAATCACACATTAAAATATTTGTACTTATATTTGTGAGTTTATGAAAAGAGACCTAAGAGAAGTGCCTTCCCTTGCTGCATAGTCAGGTCGGAGTAGGCTACAAATGAAAGGGAAAAATCAGTGAAAGCAGGAGCATCTGCAAATGGGGAATAATACCTGAGCCCACCTGGAGAGTCAGACTGCCCAGCTACCAAACATCTCGCTACCTCACGCCCAAGAGAGCTGAGGATCCAGCTCTGCTCAGATGGCAGAGTTCACTGATTTTCCCAAGGAACTGGCTTCAGGACTTTTGAGGTGTGTACACACTTGACCTTTGACTCCCTGACTTCCCTGAACCTGATACTTTCCTGTCTGGGTTAAAACTGAAGGCCCTTGCTCAGGGAGTCAGGAACACGGGAAGCTGGACCCAGCAGAGCTGATTGGCAGTAACTGACTGTTTCCTTTAGTGACCCCATTATTCTTTGGGAGAACTTAGGTCTGCCACTCTACCAGACAGCATTTCAAAAACTGATCCAGATTTGGATTGTGGAGAACTCGCTTTGGCCTCCGTTCAGACCCCCTAAAGGAGCTAGGAAGAGGCCTGTGGGTGAGGACTGAGCAAAAGGTCTGAGGCCCTTTAACGTCGTCCCTTGTGACTGGAGAAACTGCGAACAGAGCCTGCATGATACAAAACTGCATCATTGATCTAAAAGGTGAGCTCAGCCCCACCCAAGGTTTGGGAAGAAACAAGCTCTGCCAAACAAAGTTGACTTTTTATTACTGCCCTAGTGTCACTAAAGTAGCAGACAGAATTCAGCCCACTTCCCTCCCATCCTGGATGGTCAGGGCTGAACAGAGCCAGTGCCTGAGCACTGGACATGGTGCCCACTCTGGCCACTGAGAACCTCAGGTGGAGTCCAGGCACCAGTGTCTTGAAAAACTGCCTGGGTGCCTGCAAAGTGCAGTCAGATGATAGCTACCTGTGCCCACCAGTCTCCTCCCTCCCTGTGTGTGATCTGAACATTTAGCAGCTGGAGCTTGGGATGTGGCGTTTGCCTGGAAGAGAAGGATGTATTTCGGGTATACATATGTGAGGTTTTTCATCTTGCTGGAGTTTTTTTTTTGCATATGCACACTGGTCTAGTGTTATGCCCTTTGAAGCTCCTGGACCTTTCAAGTGCATCAGAAACGATGACCACACAGCCCCATAACTCTTCCATTGTTAACCCCTGCCAGTGTTTGGATGTTCACCTGATTCTAGGTCTTGCACTGAAATACCAACAGTTCCCTTTACCAAGTACTCTCCATGTACTGAGAGTATCACAGCAAATGTGTAATGTCTGCGCTAACATCCCATTTTACGGGTTCTGGAGCAAACTTGGAGAGTAACAACTGGCTAACGATCGTACGACCAGTAAATAGCCACAGCAGAGTTAGAGCTACAGTCCATCTTAACCACAGGGCTGTTTTTCAAATTTAATAATTGAGTTCTGACTGAACTTGTACTAACATTTTTCGTCATTGTCTTAAATTTTCAAAAAGAAACATCCTTACTACTCTAAATGTGAAAACCATCATCACTTGCTGTAAATAAAAAGTAACCATATAAAAACGAACTTTTTTTTTTTTTTGCAGTTTCTGGCCGGGGCTGGGTTTGAACCCACCACCTCTAGCGTATGGGATTGGCGCCCTACTACAGGCAGTGCCCTAAAAATGAACATTAACTATTAAACATAGAAGGGCCCTTGTACCACCAAAATTCATCTTGTCTACCACAGCTGGTGTGACATGAACCACATTTTGGGAAACTTGAGTCCTGACCATTCTGACGAGTGTGACGATTTAGGTTAGGCAGAGAACTCTCCCTGAAAAAGCCCGTGAGTTAAGTCTATTAATACAGGCCCGCTAAAACAAAGTCCGTCAGTAGGTAATCTCATTTAGGGGTCTCAGCAATACCTTTGAAGGAATGCTGATCTAAATCTATCAGGTAGTGGTTTGATTTCCATGATCAAAACAGATTACAAGGAAAACTTGGCTATTAGTG
The DNA here is from genome assembly GCA_963574355.1 of Loris lydekkerianus. Lineage (NCBI taxonomy): Eukaryota > Metazoa > Chordata > Mammalia > Primates > Lorisidae > Loris > Loris lydekkerianus. The sequence goes on along the minus strand of CAUYPK010154847.1, from coordinate 414 downwards.
TTCACTTCTTAGCAGTTTTAAGCAGTTCTGTGTATACTAGCATCATTCATAATAGCCAAAAACTAGAACCAGCCCAAATCTCCAGTAGAAGGCTGGATAAACAAAAATTGTATCCAAGCATGTAAAACATGGCTGTATGTTCATGGAAGGGAAAACTAGTCAGCAAAAAAAAGAACAAATCACAGATGCAGTAACAAGGATGGATCTCAAAAACATGTTGCTCAAAAGAAGGAAGAAGATGGCAAAAGAGTATATGCTGAAGGATTCTTTTTTTTTTTTTTTTTTTTTTTTTTATACGAAAATCTCACTTTGTTGCCCTCGGTTGATAGTGCTGTGGCATAATTGCTCACAGCAACCTCAAAATCTTGGGCTCACTTGTTTATCGTGCCTCAGCCTCCCAAGCAGCTGGAATCC